>VYZW01008004.1:2198-27588 GCA_013401315.1 Balaeniceps rex | reverse complement strand
TTGTGTACTGTAGCTTTTAAAATAGATTTATAAAATTTCATGCCATTTCAGTGTTTTGTAAATATTTTATCTAATTTTGAATGTTTTTTTCCTTTAAGATTTCTTTGCAGCACTGTTTTGTTTTTCCTTATCTTATTTCACATCTGGAGAGTATATTTTAAAATTAACATTGCTTTAATCAGGTTGGTTGTCTTATGAAAACTTCTTGGGATGTGTAATGTTTTTAAAGTTATTTTTATGAATAGCTGTTAGCAGGATATGTAGCTAAAATATAAAATTAGAACACTTTACCTACTGTGTCATGTTTGTGTGAAGGTGAACTATTATATCATAATTTCGTTTTAGGCACCATTTTCATCTGGAAATTGTCATATTATAGGATTCCTGATGACATGAAAAGGATAGTGGAGTCTAAACATTACATGTATGAAATAAGCACTAACAAGTTATTTGCTGTATTCTCACATGTGTACTATACATTTTGGCTGACCTGCATTGGAGCTTGAAATGAAGCCTTGACATAACCGGCACAGAGTCAGAGGTAGTGGGGTTATCTGGAGGCAGGCAACAGGTATTGTGGAATACTGGGAGAAAGATAGTTGTGTTACACTTCCCTCCTGTTACTTGCACATAGGAGTAACTCGTGTCTGTAAAAAGTATGGGACCTGTCTTCATCTAAGGTATTTATCCCACAGATACCATTCAGTTGGATGCACGAGTTCATCCTTAGTAAGGCTGAAAGAAAGTTACCAATATTTAAGTGATTCATTTTTCAGAGTTGAGGACCTTCTGTTGTGACAGCTTACTTGCCTTTCTGCTATTTCTTTCCAGAGTAGCTTTTACCCTCCATTCTCACTCTGAATTTTGGAGAGCAAAGTTGTCAGATTTGGTTGTATTTCTTCCAGGCCTAAGTGACTAACAAAGCCAACTTCTCCTCCGTTATGCAGTTTGACAAGGATGAGACTGTACTTTTCACTCTACCACATGTAGACTTAAGCAAGCTTTGTGGTTTTGGGAGGTGTCCGAGTCAACTTAAGTTTCCCAAAAAGAAATATTTTATTTTTTTGTTAGAGTAAAATGATCGGTCTATCTGAAAATAGACAGGACACATTCCTTGCCCTGTGGCAGTTCCGAAATTTGTAGTTGTCTTGATATTATGAATGCTTTTTTTGCAAGTTCATGGTTAAATAAAACTTTATACTAAAGATATAAAAAAATACTGTCTGTATTTCTGTTTCATTAGTGCCATACTCTAATGCTAATCACTCTTAGACTGATGAGGATTAAAGTATTTGTGAATCCCAGGAATTTTTGCCAACTTCTTACTGTGTAGATCTAACATGCTGTACAACAAAATGCTTTAAAAAGTCTCATTCATTTAGTTAGGAGTCTTTCAGTTCTGCTGAGGTTTTAATCTTGGGGACCAGTTCAGACTCTTACCGCCACTTGAGGTTTTGAGTAGGTGTTGTCAGATTATCACAGTGGATGGGGTTTTGCAGTTTTTTTTAAACCAGATTTTACTTCTCTTTACATTGCCTTAGAGGTGCAAGGATAACATTTTTGGAGGAGCCAGCATCACCTGATTTCAGAAATGCTATTGCTGATTATGAAGAGACAGTGCTTTGGTTAATTCTGACGACTTCACCTGCTTTTCATCATCCATGTAATTAAGTTTGCCTAGGGTTTGCCGTTAGTTGCTGGCTATCTTGCACCCCTGAAGAATTGCCTGTTGATGGTTACTCAGTCGTGCCATGCTTTTGCTTGTGTTACAGCCAGTCTGTGTGGACTTTTCTCTCTGGGTTTTTTAGTGGCTCTCCACTACTGCACCTGTTCCCTGTGGTTCTGCGGTGTGTCTCGCTTGACAAGCTGTCACTTGCTTCACTGCATTTTCCTGATGTTCTCATCATAGTCTGTTAATGTAGTTGGAAGGATAGATATCAGTGATCATCCTTAGTTTTAATTGAAGGAGTCATGCATGTTTCCATTTCAACCATCAGTCCTATTTCAATAAATTTAAAAACATTATGGTGCTTAGATAGTTTTCCTGTGATGGTCACTGGCTGATAATAATCTCCCGTGTCTCAGATACACTGGCTCTGGCAAGATGAGAAGCTAACAGAGTTGTTGGGAATTGTCTTTCTACGATGTTGGTCACTAAGAGCCACCAAGAAGGAACTTCCTGTTTACGTTGGTTTCCAGCTCAGTTCCAAGACTCCTTCCTATCTTCCCTTGACAACAGAGTAATATGAAAGGATGGTGCTTCAGAGCGCTGCTTCATTCTTAATTATAGCGTGCTTGCATAAGCTGTAGATACAAGGTGTGGGAAAGCTCTGAATTAGCCCTGCTACTGTGTGGTCTGTTTTATGAAATCTAAGTGCTCAAAATCAGAACAAGTGTAACATTATAAAGAAAGATCTTCCATGTTGAATATGGCAGAAAGAGAAGGTAAGGTCTTTTAGGTGTAAACCCCTGAGTCCCTTTTTCAGCCGGTAGTACTTGAGTGACTAACACCGAAATGTGTTTTTTCAGTATTTTTCATGCTTTTTCTTGATAGATTGATTTGATTCTTGTTTGCCCTTCATTTATATTACGCAAAGAAAAGATGACCCGCTTTTACAAATCCTTTTAGCCTTTTAACACTTCCTGTTGCTAGTCTGGTAACTTCATGTTTTCAGCCCATATTATATGGTAGTTTAGGAACATGTCTTCTAAGAGAGACTGTGCTCAGTCAGACTCCTGCTGCTGTTGGCGCTGTGTACTATTCGGGCTGAGGGCTGTAGCCGTCAGTAGATTTATCTGCCGTGTGTGTAGCTGGTCTCCCAGGAACTGAATTTCATCTTCCATTTTTATTGCCCCATATCTTGTGACAGTCTTTGTTGTTCTTCACAGTCAGTCTTTGTCTCTGCTGCTTTAGTAGTGCCAGGAAAATTGGTCTCTATATTACTTACCTGCTTTGCTGGATCAGTTACGAGTAACTAAACCAGCACAGGCTATAGCACAAATCCCAGCAGAACTCCACTGGTGAAATTCTTTTGCCAGAGAGCCATCACTTCTTTCATAGTGGCTTATCTTCCTTCAACCCTGTGTTGAGGCGACCTTGTTGGAAATATTTTGGGAATTTAATTAGATTGTACCTGTGGATCAGATCTTGCCTATCTGTGTTCTTGTTGACCCCTTAGAAGAACTCTGTTAGGGATGTAAGGCAGGACTTCCCTTTACAGAAGGGATTTTTCCCCAATCTATCTCATTTCCTAACTTAAGATTCATACATTGACANATTTTTTTTTTTTCTTCACAGCTCTCAAAAAATGAGCTGTTTGGGTCCAAAATATGAGCAAGACTTAATTTGAATTCATGTTCTCTCTGCTACTGGGATTCAAACACTTGGAGCTAAGAACTCTTGGCAAAGGGTACATGGGCAAAACTATTTGAACAGAAATTTGTCTGATTTTTTTAATGCATTTCCTAGATCTTTTTAACACACTATTTTTTTTCCTCTATTGTTTATATATTTGCAAATTTCCATGTTTTTTCTGCACATTCATAATAATTATTAAAGAGGCAAATGTCAAGAAAATTTTAATAAAAATAAACCAAACAGTGTGGAATGGGAGACTGTCAGGGTACGATCCCTTTTGCACAAGGGCTATCCATCTATGCACAATGATAACATCCAGTCTATTAAAGAAACATGTCAGTTTCATAGAGTTTGAATAATGTTGTAAAATGCAAGTAAACCAAGAAATGCTGGTGTTTTTCCAAGCACAAACTTTAACAAGGGAACTGAAATCTATAAATCACTCTTGCTAGTGACTGGGGCAGGTTCCCAGTCACTGAAGTCTGGGCATTTACACAGCATTTTGCCAGCCTTTTAACACTATGGTCTAAATGAAGATTTCCTGGGAATGAGAAACTTAAATAAATAAAGATAATGTTGAATATAAAACCTCATAATCTTAATTTGTATTGTATAGCTAAAACATAATAAAATCTAAAATACAATAAGTGAATAATGGCCTTTATCTCTTTAAATTTAAAAATGTCTTGGAAATGGTAGAGTTGCATATTCAGATTATTAATTAGTAATTTTTAGGGAGTTAAATATAGGGGCTTTAATACTTTAGTTTGATTTTTGAGGATGAAGATAAAGCATTTTTTTATTTTTCTGAATTGGCTTTTGGCGGTGGGGGGAGAAGTAGTAGCTGAACAAATAACTAAGCATTTAACATTTACTTCTATAGAACAGTTCTTTGCCACATACTTAATAGGTGGTATAGTGCCTCATCTTTTTCATTAAATTTTTATTGAAAGTATTTTTCTTCAAGTATAGCTTATGATAGCCATATCATGCATGTTAAATCTAGTGGTGTAGTAGCACAGCATTATAATAACGCTTCTTGGCTGGTTGGTGCTTTCCTGATGCAGGATCTCAACACAATTCATATTAATGTTGCATTTCTATTTTACAGATTGTGATGCTTGCTATTGTAGAATAACTCAAGCCAGGGTTGTAGCTATACCTTCTCCTCTGTTGTTCATGTAGTCACAGGAGAGTTTTGGATTTGACCATAACTTAACGTAATGGTTCTGGTCTTTCCAGTGCTTTCAGGAAAGGATATTTACTTCTTGTTTGAAACTTGGAAGTCTGGGTATGCATTTGCATAGGGAGAACATTTCAGGTCTGTTTTTTAATGGTGCTTTGAGAAGATGGGTAGGCGTTTAGTCCTTGTTATTCAGATTTCTATGTTATTTTTCATAAAGTTGGGTAACGAATCTTAGCAGTGTAAAAACTGTCTAATGTGAAGCTCTGCAAATTGCAGATTTGAAGCCAGTCTGATCCACTGGCTTGTGGTGCCACTGAACCTCCGAATGAATGAATGTGGAAGAAGAAGAAGGGATAGCAGTCACTGTAGACCTGTGTGAGGTTAGAAATGAAGGAAGGGTCTAGAGGGGTGTCCTCACTAACCTCCACACAAGTTTCTGGCGCTCTGCTCCCAACACGGTCTTAGTTTACAGTCTTTAAAAAGAGTCGTTGAAGAGGCTCAACTTCGCGTTCACGTGCGAATGACTTTTAATGAGATTATAACCACTGGGGACTTGGATCTTCTGAACTAACTTAGAAAACCCAGTAGGAGTTTCTACGGTTTCGCACCAGACTCATTGCTCTCACTGTATCTGATTAGATGAGAAGAAATTTGATTCATGTTTGTAGTGGCTAAGTTAGTGGTAGTAATGTATTGTCCTGAAAGGGTGTTCTGCTCTTCTTTTTATTCCTTTCTTGTCTTCTGAACAGTTGTTTTCAATTTTTTAGAGAACGTGCAGTGGAAAAATAATGAGAGTAGCTGCATGAGCAGATTTCTCCTCTGAAGGAAGCAAGCTGTGCTCTGTGAAATTCTTACATTTGCTTTCTGTATTTCTTTAGAGTGCTGAAAGAGGCACCAGCTGCATCAATAGGCATGAAACTAAAGCAGCAGCAGTGCATCATGGCCAGGATGACACATACGGATGAGGCAGTGTCTACCCCAGCACAGACTGCTGTTAGTGTCTGTGGCTGGTGTCCTTTTAAAAAAAAAATTTTTTTTTTTAAAAACAAAATCCTAAAAGCTGTCTCATTGCTCATTTGGGCATACATTCTGGGCTCTAAAGTACCCCAACTTTTATAAAGAACAGCACGGTTAAACTGTTGTGATGCAGGAAGGGCAACAAGGCTCACAGGTGACAAGGAAGCTATAGAAAGAATGTAAAGGAAGAGAGTTATGAAAAGTAGGTGCAGGAAAACATGGTTTAAAGTGGGGCTAATCTATTTAAGGTGTTGAAAGTGTGTAACTGGCAGAGAGAAACACAAGTGAAGTATTTCATACTTGCACGGCTTAGTTTTTGGTGATGATTGGTGATCTTTTGTCTTTAGTTTGATACTGCCACTAGCTTTCATGGTTCTTTCATGTTGATACACCTAGATGACGAACTGTACCATCACCTTGCTGTGTCTGATCAGGAGTCTTCCCGCTGTAATAGATCTTGCTTCAAGTATTTCAACTGGGAGTATAGTAAAGTTGCAAGAGTTGTGCTCTCATGATACTTTACTGATTAGCATTGTTATATGTTTGGATGTCGTGCTTTACCAGAGCAGAGAGACTTAACATTGGATGTGATGGTGATTATGGAGTGAACGAGGAATTGAGCTCATTTTGGAGAGGAGTTGCCTAAAAATACAGTTATAAATTAAGGATTGGTGGGAATAGATAGATATGTGTCCTGAAAGATAATACAGTGTAAGGGATCGAGATACAAGTTTTACTCTTGTACTCTTGTTTTGTAGAGTTCTGTCCAACAGATATCTGTAGGGGCCACCACTCTACACCATGACTTGGCTTCTTAGGCAAAAGGTGCTGAAGAAATATGCTACTTTGCACCCTGGCATTCATTTTAGGGTAGGGAGGGTGTCTGTAAGGAAATCTGAAAAGGTAAGTCATTATCTGCCAGTGATGGTGATAACAAATTCCACAACACAGTGTTTTGAATGCATGTCCTGGTTTCAGCTGAGTTAGAGTTACTTTTCTTCCTAGTAGCTGGCATAGTGCTGTGTTTTGGACTGGGTATGAGAAGAATGCTGATAACACACTGATGTTTTAGTTGTTGCTAAGTAGTGCTTAGGCTAGTCAAGGACCTTCTTTTTCAGCTTCCCATGCTCTGCCAGGTGCACAAGAAGTTGGGAGGGGGCACAGCCCAAGATAGTTGATCCAAATTGACCAAAGGGCTATTCCATACCATATGACGTCATGCTCAGTATATAAACTGGGGGGAGTTGGCCGGGGGGCAGTGATCGCTGCTCGGGGACTGGCTGGGTGTCGGTCGGCGGGTGGTGAGCGGTTGCATCACTTGTTTTCTTTTCCCTGGGTTTTGTTTGTCTCTCTCGTTCTCCTTTTCATTACAATTATTATTATTATTATTATTATTACTACTACTATTACTATTATTATTGTTTTATTTCAATTATTAAACTGTTCTTATCTCAACCCGTGGGTTTTCTTACTCTTGCCCTTCCGATTCTCTCCCCCATCCCACTGGGGAGGGGGAGGGTGAACGAGCGGCTGCGTGGTGCTTAGTTGCCGACTGGGGCTAAACCACGACAATGCACTTGAGAAATTATGGATCTCTTACAGAGTAGATGAAAAGGAATAATCCATGCTGTGATTGGCTTTCCACAGCATTTCAGGTATTGCAACAGAAGAGAGTAACCAAGCTATTGTCATGAGAGACTTGAGATAAGTAATAAACTTCAGTTTTTAAAATGCTGTTCCCAATTGCTCTTCATTGTATCAAGGGATTATTCTTCAGCTTGCTTATCAGAAGACCGCTACCTTTTATAACTGTTTTTATCACTTTGTAGTATTTGTGGGTGGCAGTTTTCAGTGAAATATGATTTCTTCTATTTGAGAAAAGTAATGAAATTGGATACGTTTCAACACTGGAAGTTCCCATCCTGCAATATGGTTCTGCATATTTTTTTTTTTTCTCTCCTGGATCAGAGAAAAGATTCAAAACTTCAGAACTTCCATTTATTTATCGATTGAAATGTTTTTCTGAATAATTAATTTAAAAGCCTTGAAATGATTTAGTGAAAGGCTTTTAACTTTATATAACAGCATACTCAGTGAAGTGACTCAGTTTCTTTATCAACCTGAGGAAGTTGATTTATGAAGTATTTGACTAGAAATTTTTATCAATTTTAGCCTTTTCTTTTGAAATGTTTTTAACAAGGTGATGTAGGTGGAGGTCTGCTAGTAGTTCAGGCAGGCAAAAGTGTTCAACTTAAGTTGTTCTGCTATTACTGTGTTATTAGTTCACTGTCACAGTGCCAGGGAGCTTTTTATAGTTTATTAAGCTGCCAAACAAACGACTTCCATCAAAGTGGAGAGTAAGAAATAGTGGAGTCACATGATTACTTTGCACCATGGGCTTACACTGACAAATGAGATGTACTTTCGATATAAAAAATCTGAAATTAGGATGTCTGGTAAAGAAGCTGCTCAGATTATGAGGCACATGACTTATTTTCCCCCTTCTTGTTCAGTTATCCCTCTGGTAAGATGTGAACTGACTCCTCCTTCCACCCCAGCTTTTTCCCCGTCTTGTTGTAACTGCTAAACATGGCTCATGTGTGCTCCCTGAATACCTCCTGCTCCCTCCTAGACCTCCAGGGACATCTGCTATAGTGAAACATCAGTAAAACTGGCAGTACACAAATGTTGTCAAAAAGAAAAGTCAGAGTGGTAGGAGATGGTGTTGCCATGGGACTTGCAATTACAGTAATCTTGGTTATTGCTTGTAGATGTGGTTTGGAATACCTTGTCATTTTTGAAGTTCATGCTGTCTCGCTAATCTACTTGTTCTCTCATATCTCTAGCTCTTCTGATCCTATAATTTACTTTCTGCAGTGTTGTTCAGTATTGTATGTGTCTCTTGAAATCCAAAAATCTGACTACCTCCCCTTTTAACTGTGACTTTGGAGTGGAGACTGTTGAATTCCTATGTAAAGAAGGCTGGTTTCAGTCTGCAACAGCCTACACACAGTCAGATTATATGATAGTTTGTATAACCAAATCCACTGTTGAGAGACAGGTATTAGTTTGAGGTTTGTGTGTAGCTAGTAACCTGACTGTCTGAGCAAATCTACTTACAGGCTTTGCTTTGCAAAGTGACCTCCAGTAACCTGTTAGGTGCAGATTTCTGTAACTTCACCAACCTTACTTTCTTTGGCAAGAATTTAAAACCCAAGGAAGAAGATACGAAACCTATTACCCACCTAATTTTTGAGGAGAAGGGTGGAGGATTAAGTTTCTCCTATCTTGGCGTGCCTTTCCGTTTTGCAGTTTTTGCTATTTATTGTTTTGTTTCTCCTTTCAGTGTTTGACTACAGCTATAGAGATTACATCCTGTCCTGGTATGGGCAGCTCAGCAAAGATGAAGGGCAGCTGTACCAGCTGCTATCTGAAGACTTCTGGGAGATCGCCAAGCAGCTGCGACAGAGGCTGAGTCACATTGATGTAGTTAAAGTTGTCTGCAATGATGTAGTCAAAGCTTTACTCTCGCACTTCTGTGACCTTAAAGGAGCCACTGCCAGGTAAAAACAACACTCTGCATTTCATTGGAATTTTCTGCTTCTCCCTTTGCTTTCAGATATGCTATATCAAAGCAATGAAGAGTGTAACACTTTTGTAGGCAACTGATAAAGAAAACAGTTCAGGCGTATTACCAGTTTTAGAGATCAAGCAGGCTTCAGGACATCCATAAGACCTGTGGAAGGAAACGTCTTCATTTTCTCAGGGTTCGGATTCACTGCTGTTTCAGTTTCATCCTTGAATCCTTTGCTCACGGTAGGAGGTGGGCTGTGTGAGCAGTTCCTACAAGTAGTGTGAACCTGCAGGGGAAAGGAGAGGTGCTGTCAGAGTAGTCAACAGACAAAAAGATAGTTATTTGCACCTTTCCCAAAATAGCACCAGAGTTAATTCCATTCAGTTTCCTATTTCTTCTAGCCCTGGGAGGCAGAGCCTCATGGTTTCTGTAAGTGGCCTGTCCTGCAGTAACAAGATTTTTCTACTGGAAAAATTGTTGGCTGGACTTTCTTTCTCTGTTCAGGTTATCTTGCTAATTCCATGAGTTTTCTTTTTGGCAAGGCTCTCTTTGTCCACTTAAAAAGGTCAGCTGTCCACTAAACGCTAGAGTTGCACCCAAATGTAATGGCAAATGGGAACTTTTAGCGTGTGCAGTTCCCACACTTGAATGCACAGTTTGTGTAATTGCGCATGGAATTTGGGCTTATGACTGCATTTACCTGCATTTCAGTTATCCTAATTGAAATAATGCTTTGGTCATTCGGATTTAGACTATACATTTTGTACTATGAAGTTAGTATTTTTAACACCCCTTCATATTTTTAACACTCCTTCAGACAAAAAAGATCAACTGTTTTCCGTCAGTGGCCAGTCTCTGTGTTGCCATTCACACTTCTTTCTGTTCTGGAGCAGAAGATAGGGTTAGTGTATTTGTGGTAGATGCCAGCTTTATGTAAGCTAACATGTAGGAAATAAAGACAAAAAAGAAACTAAAGGGTGGTTACATTCAAGAAAGGAAGAAATTAAGGTGTATGCACATTGCAGGAAATCTTGCATTGGATTCCATATATTATGTTCAGCTCTGGAATGTGGTAGAAATCTCTTGGTCAGGTAAAGCTCCTAAGTGTGCTCCCTGATTTTTAAGCATTATGCTTGCACTTGCCCTTTATCGCAGTAAAGTGCTTGCTTTTGGGAAGAGTTTGATTTGAACAGTTAAAGGGTGAGGATGGTATTTTTTTTTTTTTAAAGTGTAGATGTTTTCCTGTTTGAAGCTGGTAACATAGAATATACAATTGCAGAATTATTAATTATTATTAATGCTGATTCTTGATGAGGTTCCTTATCTACTGAGAATTATGACCACTTCCTCTAGGTCTTTGTGGGATTGTTATTTCCACTATGTAGAGCTAAAATAAATTCTCTTGGGTATTATGCAATTAACTTCTTCACTTTGGAATGGTAAATGCACCTTAGTCAATGCTGGATAAGGCAGGCTGCATTAACATGGTAATAAAAAAAATCCTATCAACAATTAATGTGATAGCAGGTTAAGAAGAAACAACAAACGCCACAGCTGTAACTGCAGATTTTGTATAGGTTGAAATTGGACCCATTGACTTTTTTCACGTACTGCAAGGCTGTGAATTCACAAAGAAGAAGGTCTGGTTTTAAGGTGCCTAACAGCTGATCAGCAGCATGATGCTGCGTGATGCAAAATATGAAGCACTAGTATATCCTCATGCTGCTCATCCAAACTTGCTCAAAAAGTCCAGGAAGCTTTATGGAAATTGCACAGGGCTCACGTTTTCTTGGCAGATGGAGAGAGGGCTTAAATGCTATGTATGTGCTATGGCAAAGTCAGCAGAAACGTGACATTGTGCTCATACGCTACAGATTGAATTTGTACTGCCGGGTGATCTGAGCATGCATGTAATAAACCTGGAAGCACAGCCCAAAGACTCTGATACTGTTTTCTTTTTAAGGGAATTTGTGGTTTTAAGAATAATTTGAGTTTTGTACTAAATTGCCTACTGCTGTGGGGCTTACTGTGCTAGAACCTGCTGACATTTTAAGCTGTAGACCGAGAACTACAAAGTATGTCACCTCTAGCTTGGAAGATGGAGTTTCTTGGAAAGCCTTCAGTTCATTTCTATATTGCCACAGTTCAAACACAGAAAATTCTTCCTAAGGTAGGGAACACAGACTTTCTTGATCCAGCTTTGCTTTCTGTCAACGTTTTAAGGACGGTAGTAAATTTAAATTGGCATTCACATGTTTCCCTCTGTGTCTCTAATAATGAATCCAGTTAGTTTTGGATGATAAAGACAGTGGAACAGAGACTGTAATTAGAGCAAGGTTTCTTCCCTGTTGTGATGCCTGTTGGAGCACCGCATCTCGTTTCCGCTGCTGAGATTATACTGCGGTGTGACAGCAAAGGGCATTTTGTCTGTTATCTGGTGGCTTACGAAGTTTTAAATACCTCTTGTGCCATCTCTGGAGGGGGTGCCACCTAAGCCACTTTGTCTCAGTTCTCCTATATGACAAATAAATCCACTAAAGTAACGGAAAGAAACTGTCTGCGCCCAGGAGGACAGAGATGTCTGTTTCTTGAGTGTGAAGTTCATGTGTTTTGTCACTGGGTGCACAGAAATCCCTTTGCTTTTCTGCTTTCACTGACTAACTTCAACCTGTGATATCTGATAGATCAGGATGTCCGAGGGGGTGAAAATAGGCTGTGACCTTTCAGAATGAGGAAGGGTTCTACAGTCCTTCCCTTTGCTCCTGCTTTCCCCCTGGCTTATCCTAGTCATTCCAAGGCTCCACTTAGTAATAAATAGCTCAATGTAAATGGCCAGCAGAGGCCAACAGAGGAGGAAAGATGCTTCCCTGAATGAGGGAGAGCACGGGAAGAGGAGAGGCCACTTCTACGCTGGCCAGTGGGAGGCAGGGCAAGGGGAGGCAGAAGCCTGGCAGCATTCGGTCTGTTTCCCCTTTCTTTCATTCTATCCCCTGGCTTTCTCTAATGCTGACTGTCTTTCCTGCATCTGCCAGACACTTGTACAGAGTGAAATAAGGGCAGAGACACTCCTCGAGTCACGAGCAGAACCATCTGGGGTGACACAGAGCCATGCAAGCTGTAGGCAAGACAACTCCCAACTTTTTAATCTTAGATGTGTCACTGGGGGGTACCTTGAGGTCCAGTTGGGGCTCCAAAGGATCCTGTCACTTTTCAGTTACAAAATTTGTGGTAATTCAGAATATTTTAGGTGGGAAACCATTTCATTCCTAATATTAGCTCAGTGTAGAAATGGAACATGATACTTCCCTGTGTCCAGTGTTAGCTAGTTCATGAGTTTGAGATATGGAAGGAAAAATCAGCCTTGGATTTATTGGTAGAAGCCACAGCTCTTTTCCCCTATGTGGTACAGAATCAGGAGCACAATTATAACAGGATTAGCCAAGTGCATCCTGCAGGCTAGAGAGGGTAGTATTTGGCCATTCTTGTTTTATGGCAGCTTTTATCCCTTTGTTCCTTTATATCTTGTTCGAGTGTGTTTCCTTGGCTCCTTTAAGCAGAACATAAACAAGCTGAATACTGGCAATGCCATTTTATGTGATCAAGGGTGGACCATGAGCTAAGTAAGGTGGTATATGAAATGTTCATGTCGGTATGTGGGTGCAGTGTTGTCTGTAGTGGCGGTATACTTTCTGGCAGCTAGAATTACCTGATCCTGGGAATGTAGTCTTTCTCTGGTAACATGGTATGTTTATTGAAAGGAAGAGGCAGCTATTCCTCTGGATGAAATGCACAGTCAGTATTGGAAGGACTTAGCAAAGTGAAAACAAATAGTAAGCGTCTTTCTGTGAAGCTGTCAACATGAAAGGAAGAGGAAGTTCCCTTACGGTTGTTGTGGGCTAAGAATAACCACATCAGATATTACTACAGAACTATTAACATTGGATAAATAACACCCTGTGCTAGTGGTCTCTAAACTGCAGCGTAGGCAAAATGAGATTTGCCTACGTGAAATAAGTAGGCAAATGGGATTTGAAGATAGTTAATCCTTGCCTCTTCTTGAACCTCCTGAGAAGCAGTGCTTTTTGAACAAATCTCAGCGAGAAGAGGTCACAGTGACACTGATTCCCTCCCTCCACCCAGTCTTTTGGTTGGGAGTGTTCTCTGTTTGTCTTTAACCTACAGCTGGGGCACCTGGATCCCAAAGGTAGAGGAAGAATTGGTTTCTGCAAATACGGATATGTGGTGTTGCAGGCTGCTTCTGGCAAGTTGACTGCTACGTGACATCTGATGGGATGCTCTGAAGTGTTTGTGCGTGTATGTGTGCCTGGATTTGCAGCATAAGTCATGACTTATCAAAATGGATGTTGGGGGCTGCAGGCTACTCCCAGTGCTGATTCAGAACCCATATTTAAGGGCTCAAAGCTCTTGGGGAAGTGCTGTGGGGAAATTGCTGTTTGAGTGACCTGTATGACAAGCAATTTGGGGATTTAAGTTTGTATTTGGGGATTTAAGTTTATATTGTACATGTTTTGATGATATTCCTTTTGTTTCCTGTGTATTACTGACAGGATAAAGAGAGAAGACAACTCAATTCTTAGTTTTTTTGGCCCATGTGAATACCTTTGCATGTATAGAATATATAACTGTTGTACTTTTTTGTGATTACAATATGTAGTGTGACAAGATACTCGGTAAAAATTAAAAGGTGTTTGCACCGCAAACTGATCAAGAACAGATGGATGCAAAGGGAATTTAAGCACTTGAGATTTAACTTGGTTAATCCTATAGATGCATCCAAGTTTTCAGGATAGCTACTAAGCACCTCCCACAGTTCTTGTTTTTCTTTTATAATTCCATTTGCCACCCACAAACCAGGAATACCAAGAACTGCTTATCACACTCAGCCTCTGGAAAGGAGTATCAAGAGGATTAGTATGAAATTGTAGAGGTTTGTTGCAATGGGAGCAGCTGTATGAAAGTGCTGAGAACAAAATAGTCACAAAAAGCCAAGGTCTGAGCACGTTACTGAAGTTAACTCATGGGTAGCACCAGGTCTAAAGCTCGCCATTGCCTTTGAGCTTCAGCGTGAGAAGTTTAGGTTTCCTGTTAATGATTGAGTATGACCTAGAGACCACAATAAGCATTAGGACCTCCTGGTGCTGATATGGTCATACCACAGCTTGTAAGCCATTCATACATTCTTTATCAACGTGACATGACAAATGCTTTTTCCTGAAAGAGGTAACTGTGACATGTATAAATGGTATGGTTATCTTCACAGTAAATATTAGGTAAAGTGATTTATAAGACTTGCTGAGGTATCCTGATAAAAATGACAGCTGTGGAAATTTTGGTGTTGCCTTTGTCCTTATTTTTTTTGTTGTGTTTTTTGGGTTTGGTGTGGTTTGTTTTCAGAGGGTTTTTTTTTTTTTGAGGTGTGTTTATGATGCTGGCTTGTAAAGGTCTAAATTTGTTTCTTTTATTTCTTAGAAAGTTCAATAGATCAAGCAGTTTTCATTCTGCTGCACTGTCAAGAAGCTTAGAGATCTGAGGGCGATACAGGTGAAAAGGTGCAGGCTGCATGTGGTTCTGGTAGTTCTCAGAATCAGTTTAATGAAAGCGCATGGTGAGTGTTGAATGTACTGATTAAAGTCATTTAGAGTGAGTTGCATGTGCACTTCAGCTCACAATTGCACTGATTGAGACTTAAATGTAAGTCTCTCTTGAAAGACTAATTAAAGCTGAAGCAAGGCTGAAAGGAACATTTTGTGACTTATTTATTTATTTAAAGAGGAAGGACCGTTACATGATTTCCTGTAGAGTTGTTGTTAATGGTTAATGTTTTTATGGACTCTCTGGTTTGGTTTTTTTTTTTTTTTTTTTTTGTTGTTGTTTTGGATGTAATTTATTTATTTGCTTGCTTCCTATTTTCAAAGCAGACAGATTTATCATCATTAAGATCCTGGTCATGCATGTTTCCTAATCAGTATACTTATTTTGGGGTCTCTTGCCCTTGAACCAGTGGTACTGCCAACCCCAAACCTGCAAAGTCCCAAGTTGCATGGGCATTGTAAATGATAACTTTGGGGTTGGCTTTTAATTTTTTTCACCCCTTTTAGGATTCATTTTTAAGCTCTTCCATGCTGTCATGAGGGTTGAGACTATATAAAAATAAAGACAATGCTTCACGTTAGGAGCATATACCCAACCGGAAATACCAAGAGTCTTTTAATACTCCTGACTGTAATGAGTCTTTACAATACAGGGAATTACCAGATGTGGTCCTAATTAAAACTGTGGGTATGTAGAGTAGATCCTAGATAAAAAGAGATGCTTCCATGAGGTCCCTGTATTGGGAAACCTGGAAGCCCAGTCATAGATGATAGTCCAGTATTACAGAACTGCCGTGGGTCCTGCATTCCTGAAAAATGAGGAATTGTCGTTAAAGAGGTTTTGATATTGGCTCAGAGTTGCTTAGTTTTAGCATGGGAAGGAAATGATGATATTTCTATAACGTTGGTAATGTTTTAACTGCTTGTCTTCAGGAATACCAAAGCAAATCTGCTGTTCTGCTTTCCTTTATAAAGTGCTGGATGAACTCACAGGTTTGCAGGAGTAAAGGGTAAAGTCTTAGTATTGATGACATTCAGTGGGATTCACATTCAGTAATTGCACGAAGCAGTCTCAGAGGAGGGGATAGTTACAGTAGGTGTCGGTTTGGTCCCAAAGAACAGTACTGCTTGGAACAGACCCAGTACAAAGGAATTCTCTTTGGCAGGCCCTACCTACGGATCTGTATTCACAGAGCGCTGCCTGATCTTCCACTGTTTTGCGGGGCAGCTGGAGGAAATCCCTTTGCTTTCTGATGCTATGAAATAGCACTGGATAGTGTTGCAAATTCAGAGCAGGCTTAGAGATTTCATAACATGAAAATTATGGAAAAGAAACTTACGCAAGGTTAAGGCTGGCTTTGTGTAGCTCATGGGGGAGTGAAGAAGGATATGACCTGTAAGCATGCTGTGTAAAGCATGAGTTCTGTCTACTGTTTTAAATCACTGAAGTCATCTGCATCTTGATACACCAATATATGTCACTATTACTTCAGTCTTGATTGTTCAAGAAGACACAAATGAATTAAGTTGCCGCTTGCCATTGTTTTTCTATTGCCTAAAGCAGATGAAACGAGCCTGGTTTATAAAGCTTGTATCATGCCTGTTTTGGAACTGATAGCTAGAGTGCCACATTTGTATTAGTTCACTGCACCCAGTTGTGCTCAGAATTTATGGATAATTGGCTGGGCTTTCAAAGCTCTCTAAAAATATCAGTGCACAGTTTTAGTTAAGTTTTCTGTGATTGCTAAGTGACCTTTTGTTTGGAAAATCCAACCACACAGTCCTAATAACACATGTTCAGCATTGGATAGGAAGAGAAGTAACGCCTATGTTAGTGTTTGGGTTATTTAATAGTGCTTAATATCTTTATTGGCACTGGAGGGATGTAGCAGCAGTCTGCTTTGTGTACATGCATGCAGACTGCAGCTAAGTTTCTGCTTTTTCTGTTGGTCTCTGCAAAATGAACAGTGCCTTTCTTTACTCTTGATCACATGCCCACAGAGTTGGACGTAGATTTTTTTGTATCAAAGCCTTAAGGATATGCCTGCTCAGGACATCTTAACTCCTGCTCCAGGATAGCAAACCGACATGGTTCAGTGGCTGAGCAGTGGTGTTAATACTTCTGTGATTGCTCACTGCTCCTTTTTTTCATGGGTATCAGTGAAGGGGAAGCCCGAGTTACAAGGGATGCTGTTTTCTGGGCCCACCTTTCATTGACACATAATATGTTTTCCCTGCAAGCTGATCAATGGTTATATTGAGGCAAATAGAAGTGTAATGCCTCATGTATAAATGCAGAGGAGGATATAAGCCTGGATGTCTTGTCTTGTCTGTTTTACCACTGGCATATTGATTTATTTTGTAGCTGTTAAGCCTCCCCCCAAGCTTCCTCTCCTGCTTTCAGTCTCCCCTTTATTTCTCTTGCTCAAACAGCAATTAAAACTGCAGGATTTTTTGACACAACTGTTTTGCACTGATATGCAAGGCTTGTTTAGAGTTGAATTTCCTGAAGACTTTGTTTCTCTATTCTTTACATAAAAATCTGGTGGGGTTCTGTGCCTTCCCTTTTGCTTTTTAGATCACATTTCAGGTACAGTTTAGCTAGGAAAACAATTGAAAGAACCCTTCTTCTAGAGACTTATGTCTTCTTAGGTAATGGAGATAACTCCAGAAAAAATTGAAACTCTTCTTAAATGGCCTGTCAACTGGAGAGTATGCAACTGTGCTCCCCCCTTGCATTCCTGTAGGCAGGAACACAGTAGACAAATTAGAAGAGTAAGAATCAAATATTTGCCTTTCTACTTGATTGTTCTGTTCTATTTTCCATTCGTGTTCTGTTGACTCTGTATCAGAAAAATCCTGGCATAGGTCCAACTTAGCCAAGCTGTATGTATTGGCTGTTGACTGGGAATAAATTTGTACAATAGGGAAACAGATTATGAGAAATGACTTCTCTTGCATGGATGATAGTATAGGTGCAGTTAATATTTCAGGGTGTTTGCAGTCCCAAACAGACTGGTGTTCCTCAGGAGACTTGCAGAGAGATATTGAAGGCAAAGAAGAGTAATCTCAGTTTAGTGACATTTTATGTGCATTATGGCTCTGTGTCATGCTTTGCACATGTTATGAAAGTATAGCTGATCTAATCACTATTGAGGATGTCCCACAAATAAGGTAAGAGTGTCCAAAAAGGATGGGGTTTGTGTGTTCACAGGAAGCAAAAGCAATCACCACTTGCTTTTAGTTCTAACTCTGTATCATTGCTGTTAGTACACAGGGATCAGTTGTTAGGAGAGGTTAGTTTGCTCCTAGCCAACTGATGTTCAGTGTAAGTCATCCTATTTGCCAGCATTTTGCTTATGCTTCTGGCTGTGTTTCTAAGTGGGTGACTTTGGGTGGACCAACCTGTCCAGAAAAGGAAGACTTCACTTCCCCAGTAAGAGGTGGCTGTACATAAATGACCCAGACTTTCTGTCTGCCAGTAGTCTGCCTGGGACGTGTCTGGTTTTGGATAAATAATGAATGCCTTTAGGGAGAGCATGTGATGGGGAATGTTTGATGCAGTGTAGAGAAGGCTGTGGGATATGTCTGGAGCATGCAAGAGGAATGGAAATGTACTGAGGAAAATAGCTAGGTATTCAGCTGCCAGAGAGAAAAGATCCTACCAGAACAAGATAAGCAGCTTTCTGAGCTCAGTTGGCTGCACCACCTGCGCTGGTTGGTAATGAAGACTGCACATCATCTTCATAAACCACTGCTCCTCAGAAGAACAGAGTATTTGCATCCAAGCTGTTCCAAGGGACTTGTTTTGGAATTTGTCTTACTTGTAACAGCCGAAACCCCCTCCATGATCCATTTGAAAACAAAACGTTTGATCTGGGATTGAATAAGAGGCTTCAGTAAAATCGAAACCAAATGTCATCTTTACATTCCTGTTCTGAGAATTAATTAAAAACTAATTTTGGTCACCTTGAGACAAGTTACTTGTATTATTAGAACAGAATTAGAGCTATTACTAGAGTACTGTTACTTTTCCAACATATTTGCTCCCTCCTGGACTGACTAGCGAAAAATCAATTGTTATGCAATGCTGCCTGTCACTAGTGGCCATATAGTGGTGTCTAACTGAAAACTTTTGGTTTGACTGTATACCGTTCTTGGTCACTTTTCCATGTACAGAGGCAGTGGGCTTGGCGCAGCTTTGTGAGTAACAGTCAGTTGACTCTAACCAGGATGGCAGCCTCCAGCTCTGGGAAGGAAGCAGACATTAGAGACCATGGGAGGAGGCACTGGTATGAGACGTGACAGATCTGAGCCTTTGTAGCACCTCAGAGCCTTCTACTGAAGACCAGTCCTGGCTGCCTTTGGAAATTGCTGTGGCGCCTCTCAGGTGACACTGCGTCTGTCTCCCTGTAGCCACTGGCATGGTCACCTTGCTGTTGAACTGTAAATCTGTGATTGGAGCATGTCAGGCACATGGCCATGAAAGAGCTGCTAGGGCACCTTGTCTCTGCTTCTAAAGCTGTTTTTGTATAAAGAAAAGGTGCTGCTGTGACCTGCACTAAGGATTTCCCGTGGCACGTCCAGTCAAACATGTTCTGAGAAGTCCAGAAAACTATTGGCACCTGCGAGGAGATGAACTGGTCAGTATTGGGCACAAAATCAAGGTGGGGGAGGTTTGCTCCCTGTTTCTTTCAGAGCTGTGATCAGAAGAGCTGTTTGTGGGGAGTCTGCAGACAACACAGACTGTGCTATCCCAGGCTTGCCCATCCAGCAGCACGTTGCTGTGCGTGTTCGGTGGTGCGCAGTGCCCGCCCAGTGCTTCAGGCTGCAGCAGAGGCACAACCACCGCTTCACTGTTAGCTCTGAAAGACTGTCTTGCCGTCTTCCCAAAATGCACCTCCCATGATTGCCAGGAGCAGGGAGGACCTATTTGCCTGTTCGGTGGCAGGAAAATGAGTATATTAGCATAATATGTTACTATATAGTATAGCGTGCTATACCTGTCCTAACTCCAGGCTTGGTGTACTTTCTTTAAATTAGGAGCCTAATTCTTTCACCAAGTGTGAAGTGAAGGTAGCAAGAAATTTTGGATTTCCTCCATCCATTAGTATCCAGCTTGCATAACCCTTACAGTTAGTGAGTGGATGATAGTGAATGCCTTCCCCAGCAGGCTGAGCGCAATTCTGGCTGAGAGTGTACTCCTGCTCCTTCTTGAAGCTGAACCAGAATTAGCCAAAGGCAAGGATCTGACTCCACCAAAGGCAGGCAAGATGGACACTGACTCTGAAGTATTTAGGATGATGGAGGAAAACAGACTTTGTTCCCTAGTTATCTTTTTTTATCTGTGGTGAATTATTAGTATATAACATGAGCATATTCCAGCTTCAGCCTGCTGATCAGAGGACTTGGCTTGAGGCAAATTCTCTTGTGTCTTCTCTGAATGGTTCTGTGATCTCTGCATGCCTGAGATACTCAGATCCAAGCAAGTGTTGTTACTTGATTTGGCCAAGAGGTGACTCACCAAATCTGTGATCTGGCTGAGAGGTGACTTGGATGGGACTTGGAAGATGCAGGTTCAGACTGAGCAGAGCCTAAAGTCCAGGGCCTGTTACCCCCTCTGGGGTGAGCATGCTGCCCACAAGGGTATCACCCTAAAGGTGGGGTTGCACACACACGCTGAGCCCCTACAGTTTCATGCTTTCCAGTTTCATGCTTTATATACCCCACCGATACTGGTAACAACGTGGTTGGATCTCACTTGCTGAACTACTGAGAGGACTTGTCTAGTGCTTTCTTTGCGCTTTGGGAGTCAATTCACCTTTCTGTTTGCCATCACGATTCCACCCTCTTTCTAAATCTGTGGGTGGGGTTTTTAATCTTTTTCTGAATTGGTTTTCCGCTTACTGTGTAGATGGCTGATAATGCCAAGTCTGTTACTAGATAGGTATCTTGCACAGACCAATTTGATGTAGCCTGCAGGTGGCAAATTGAAAACTGCTGTTCTAGGAGAAGTCAGGTCAAACAGGCCAGTTATTTATTGGGAGATTTATTTGCCAGTAGCAAAGGAAGGATGGTAACTTCGGTATCTAACAGGTAGACCTGTTTCTCAAACTAGATATGATCCCAAATCCTCAGCTTAAAGGTTCAGGTCTATAATTAGTTTGCTGTACAAGAATGTGTTTTGCTTCTTGAGTTTGTTGATTGTTCTGAAAAACTGGACAAGATTTCACTGTAAGTTCAATGATGGAACAATTGGGTTTTTTCTTCAGAGAAACTTTTTTCCTCCCACTTGCTGAGCTCTCTCTATTTGATGCAGTTTTAAAATACTGTGTTTCTATTTTGGTCAGTGAAAACACGGACAGGACAAAAGAATTTGGAAATTTATCTTAACATCATTAAGAAAAATTAGCAGGACTTGAAAAATAAACATGGTTTAAAGTGTTTCTTTACTGAAGTTACTCACCTGATAATGAATTTTGGATATTTTATCAATTAGCGACTAATCATGATACAAGTGGTATGTAAGTTCTCTCCCTTTTCTCCTTTCTCCCCCCCACCCCTTAGGCAGGAAGATCCACCAAGACCTTTTTTGCTGCACCCATGCTTGAGGAGCTCTGATGAAGAAGTAAGATTCCTGCAAAAATGTTCTCAAATTCTGGTGTATTGTCTCCTACCCTCAAAGGATGTCCAGTCTGTCAGCTTGCGCATAGTCCTTGCAGAAATACTTGCAACAAAAGGTAGATCAAAGATCAGAGATGATTAACCATTTACACCTATACAATATTAGTAATTACAGACTTCATTATGTATAAGTCTTGATGCTCTGCTTTTAAATTCTGAAATCTAATTTCTGTGATAACCAGTAAGACACTTTATATTCTCAAAATCAAGCATATACTTACTTGACTCTCCTGACTTGATGCCAGGCTGTTTAGCACCTTTCAGGATAAAACACACTTTGTCCATTCCATTCTTCTGTTTTTTTTTTTCACAGAGGAACACTTACGCAGTCTTCCGTGGCATTATTTTTAGTGATAATATGAATAATTCCGGCCTTTTGTATTTTATTCAGAGAAGTAAAATTCATAGATTTTAACTGAATCATGATACCAGATCTAAGTAATTTTTTTTAGACTTTGGTTTATCCAGTGTGTTTTTTTAATTGAGGGTTTTCTGTTTTGCTTTTTATTAGCTACACTTTAATCTGATTATAAATACACTAGTCACTTTTTATGTCACTGAAGTCAAATTCAGAAATTATGAAGTCTCAAGTATATCATGTGATTCAGTTTACTTTTAATTTTCATTTATAGTGGCTATAATGTCATAGCCTTCAAGGCATACAGCAGAAAGAATAAAAACACTTGGAATTTTCCAAATAGACCTCAGCTTTGTCAGTGTACATCAATTTGCATAATAGAGTAAACAAACAGTTTTATCTAGAAGGTACATCCAATTTCAAATGTACTGTGTAGTCCAGAAGACCGTTTTTGGATTTTTATCAACTTGCATATTTATTTTGGCCTTTTATCTGCAATTTTCTTTTGAAGGACAGCAGTTATCCTTTAGCATAAGGATTTTGTTTTAAAATATTTTTCCTCTCCAGTACTGAAACCAGTGGTGGAACTGCTGAGTGATCCAGATTATATTAACCGAATGCTACTCAGCCAGCTGGAGTACAGAGAACAGATGAATGAGCATCAGAAGAAAGACTACACATATGCTCCTTCTTATGAGGAGTTCATCAAGCTCATTAACAGCAGCTCCGATGTTGAGTTCCTGAAACAACTGAGGTATTTAATGTTTCACTGTAGCTCATTCAAAACTAAACACGCTTCTTTTGCCAGCCCGTTACTGAGATTTGAATGAATTATGATTTCCCCCCCCCCCTTCTAAATTCAGTTTTAGATTTCTTTTTCTTTTGGTGAAGCAGAGACAGTAAGGATGATAAGCCACGACATTCGTTAAATGTCTAATATAGTCAGCTTTTTAGTTCCGTGGCAGAAAATGTTAAAAAAATTCCGCTTAGTAGTGTACTGGTAGATGACTGTATTGTTGAAAGGCATACCAGACCCTTCTTTACAGCTTGCCTCTGTGGAGTTAGATGAAATAGTATGTTGAATTTCCACTAGTGTGTGGTTATCGCATTATCTTCATGAAGTATGGCTGGCCATGGTGGTCTGGTGACTGAACTGTAGTGACCCTATGGACACTGGGTGTTCAGAGTAGGTTGCTGTGATTCTGTGATATGGAAAAAGGGGTTTGAGTTCCAGCACATTTTACCACTGGATCAGAGGTTTTCCTGGACTGTTGCAGGGAGGTTTTTCCCAACTGCATCCTTTTTAAACATGTCAGTGAACTCGGAAGAATTCCTTAAAGACCAAAAGAAAACACGGAGCTCCTACATATCATGAATTTGCTTGATCCTGTTTTCTAATGTAGATAGCACCTGCTCACTTTCATTCTAATTCCCCCCCTCACAAAAATCTCTTTTTCCTTCTATCTTTCATCGTAACATAAGATACAGCTTGCATCTAAAGCCTGCTTGCCCAAATACAAGGTGTTTATGTTTGCCTTATCTTTTTAGCTGAGCTGTTTCTCCTCTGATTTCTGATTTAAGAGAAAGGATAAGGAACAAGTGGGGAGCAGGGATAACTACTGTTGTGGGATCTCCCTAGATGTCCTTCAGTTGGTTTTGTTGAGCACACCAAAGCTTTGGAGGACTGTTGAAGCTGTTTCCGGAGTGTTTGTCCTAATCTGTTTACCGCCAACCAGAACTGCTATTTTTTCCTCTTCCCTGACTCCCTTCAAGTGCTGCTGCAGGTCAGCTTTCTCCCTTGCTGAATGGCTGCAGCAACATCTGAAAGACACAAGCACATCGATCCCATTTGGTACACTCTGTGTCTTCTGTTGTGACCAGACCTTCTGTTAGACTTGGCTTGATCAGGCCAAGTGATGGTTTACTGGGATGGCGTATGTGGGCTGTATAAATAACTTCTTACTTTATCTTGTTCTTCTCTTTGATTCTGAAACCACTTGCATTTCTGAGATAGGAAAATGCATTTAGGTGACGGTGAAATTATTTTGTTGCTTGGCTACTTATTGTTCATCTGCCACAAAATTTGCTCTTTACTCTGGGCCAGTGTGCCTTTCCTGAGAGCAGAAATCAGTCTCTATTAGACTCTATCTAAAACCTAATTGACATAATATTTATTAGCATAATCACACTAATGGATCTGCTTGTTTCAAAAGAAACCTAACTCTTCTGTTGTTGTTGTTCAGGCACATTAATGGTCAGTGTGCTCTCTTTTTAGCTGATAGGTCATTTTAAATTGTGTTCATTAATATCAGATAGCAGATTTGCTTTATGAAGTAATGTGGTTTTGGCTGCACTTGGGTTTTTCCTTTCTAACCTGTGGAGTCCAGCTACCATCATCTTGAAGTGTGTTCCTCTATACCCTAGATAATGTTGATCAGTCTGAGCTGACCAGTATTTGAATGGAAAATATCTGAGAAAATGTATCTTCCAAGAGAAATAGTATTTGATTTTGGAGGCAGCATTCTTCCTTCCTCTGTTTGTATAGAGCCAGTCTCTGGGAAGGTGGTGAAAGAGCGTTCCCCTGTTGGAGGAGGGATTCCTGTTCTAGGCAGGGTCTCCAGCATAGAAGAGACTAGGGGTCTCCAGCACTATGGGAGCACCTAGAGAGAGATGTAGTCATCTCAGAGTTCTGGTCCAGTGAAAGTTTACAGATTTATTATGTCAAGGAAACCAAACAGTAGTCCCTATATGGATGAAGGAAAAAGGTGATACTTTAGATGAACAAACTAAATGATGTTTCAGGTTGTAATTCACCACAGTGAACCACAGGAAAAATCTATAAAGAAGGAATTAAAGAGGAAGAAACAAATAAACCGTTGTGCAGTTACCACTGAGAAATACGGTTAGAGTCTGTTGGAGTGACGGGAGTGGGGAGAATGCTTCCAGTTCTCTTCCTGCAACAAATAAATTACTGGCATGTTGTACTTAAACAGGTTTCCCAGTTAGATGCTATTCTGGGTGGTAATATTCTGTTTATCAAAAGTTCCTTTTCTTGTTTTATTTCGAAATAGTTTTTCAGGGCCTGTTCTAAGCCAGCGCATGGCATTCATGAACTGTAAGCCTCCTCCTATTACTCCTGATGTTGCCACGTAACATCTTGGTAAAGAACAGATATAAGTAGTAACAATTTTCTGTGTAGGCTTAGCTTTGACGGAAATTTATCCCAAGGCACTACAGTTGCTGGGAAACTCTTTTTNTTTTTTGATGTCTGCAGAAACTCTTTTTTTTTTTTTTTTTTGATACATCCCTGCCATGCTTTATCTTTGCAGATTAATTACTATGTATTTATTAAAATAAACATAAAATACCTTGCCCAGTGAAAGAGACCATGAGGCCCTGATAAACAATTCCTCAGAGTCTTGACTGACCACAGTCAAGAACGCTCGGACTCCTGGGTGCTCCTTGATGCATGCACATGACATTACAGGAGAGAAGTCCCATACGGCATCCTTCCAGGCTGATTTCATTAAAAGGGTTTTGCTAGGCTTTCTTTGTATTAGAACCAGGTATTTGTTATGGGGTAAGTAGGGAAAAATCCCCA
>VYZW01008003.1:446449-482108 GCA_013401315.1 Balaeniceps rex | reverse complement strand
CCTCCGCGGCGCCACTGCGCCTGCGCGCCCGCCGCCCCGCGGCTGCCGCGCAGCCGGCAGCCGGAGAACGGAGCGGGCGGGCACGTTCGAGGGTTTATTTGTGTGGTTGGCGTCCGGCGGCGGCGGCGCGCCGGGCGGGGCAGACAGCGCTCCTGGGACCGCAAGCGCGGCCCCAAAGAAGCACAGCTCCAAAAGTGCAACCCCAACAAATGCACAGGTCCGCAAACGCAACCCCTGTGAGCGCAAAACCCCCAAAATGCGATCCCCATAAATGCAAAGCCACATACATGCAACCCCCATAAGTGTAAAACCCCACAAATGCAGCCCCATAAATGCAAAGCCCCATAAATGCAACCCCCATAAGTGTAAAACCCCACAAATGCAGCCCCATAAATGCAAAGCCCCATAAATGCAACCCCCATAAGTGTAAAACCCCACAAATGCAGCCCCATAAATGCAAAGCCCCATAAATGCAACCCCCATAAGTGTAAAACCCCACAAATGCAGCCCCATAAATGCAAAGCCCCATAAATGCAACCCCCATAAGTGTAAAACCCCACAAATGCAGNTGCAACCCCAACAAATGCACAGGTCCGCAAACGCAACCCCTGTGAGTGCAAAACCCCCAAAATGCGATCCCCATAAATGCAAAGCCCCATAAATGCAACCCCCAGAAGTGTAAAACCCCACAAATGCAGCCCCATAAATGCAAAGCCCCATAAATGCAACCCCCATAAGTGTAAAACCCCACAAATGCAGCCCCCAGAAGTTGAAAGCCCTGCAAATGCAACCCCAACAAATGCACAGGGCCACAAATGCAACCCCCATAAATGTATAGCCCCACAACTGCAACCCCCTAAATGTATGGCCCCAGAACTGAAACCCCCATAAGTGCTACAAATACAATCCCCTAAGTGTAAAGCCCTGCAAATGCAACCACAACAGATGCATGGTCCCACAAGTGCAACCCCCCACAAGTGCAAAACCCCCAAAATGCCACCCCAACAAATGCACAGCCCCACAAATGCAACCCCCATAAGTTGAAAGCCCTGCAAATGCAACCCCAACAAATGCACAGCCCCGCAAATGCAACCTCCAAAAGTGCCAAGCNCAGCCCCATAAATGCAACCCCCACAAATACAACCCCCACAACTGCAACCCCCACGACTGCAAAATCCCACAAATGCAACCCCCAGAAGTTGAAAGCCCTGCAAATGCAACCCCAACAAACTCACAGCCTTGCAAATGCAAAGCTCCACAAATGCAACCCCTATAAATGCAAAGCTCCACAAACGCAAGCCCCACAAGTGCAAAGCCCCACAAATGCAACCCCAACAAATGCACAGCCCCACAAATGCAACCCCCATAAGTTGAAAGCCCTGCAAATGCAACCCCAACAAATGCACAGCCCCGCAAATGCAACCTCCAAAAGTGCCAAGCCCCACAAATCCAACCCCAACAAATGCACCGGGCTGCAAATGCGACTGCTTTTCCCATTCCTCATCACCTCGTCCAGCAAAAGCAAACTCTCCAAAGGAATTCAGCTGAAAAGGAAAAGATTAATTTTTTTTTTTTAAAACTTGAAGGTTACATCTTTCTACCTTTGTGGTGTTGGGCCACCGTTAGAGTACGAAACAGAAGGGAAAAGGTGCATGAAGTACCATATCCACTGCAAAACGCGATGTATTTTTGCTAAATAAGTGGGATGTTTGGCAAGGTGCTGGTGTGCTACCACAGCTACTCTGGTAAGAACTAAGAATGATGGAAATTTTTAAAAATTATTATATCGCCATACCAAAATTTCCTGCTCACGCTATTAAAGTCATTTATAGTCGCTTCCACATCCTTAAGAAGATCTTAGTGATGAAAAGCAACGTAAAATGCTGCTATATTTGTCATCCTTTCCTGGGTAGATGTAATTGAAGCCTCTTCACACCAGGATTTGCTGAGTGCATTGCAAATTATCTATTTCTAGAGTTTTTGAAGCGTTACGGATGGGAGATGAGAGCTCCAGTTCAACGGGGAGCACGTCCCATGCAGGACTGGTGGACCACAGCACCATAAATCCACGTGCTCACAGGCTGCCTACACCAGCCTCTGTGGGGGCAAGTTACACACCAGCGCTTCCCCTCCCTCGCCAAGTTATATCATTTTAAAAAAAAAAATCATTAATAATTTGCAATTTGTAAGCACGGTCTCTTCGCCCTTGCGCTTGCAGAACCAGCTGCAGCCCCTCATCCGGGGAGACGATTTGCTCAAATATGCGGATGCAGGCTGCAAAATGTTAATGCTGAGCACCAAGCAGTACAATTTTCCGATCTCCCCTTGGTTCTATAAGGACAAATAATAAGTCTAAATATAATACATTAAATTTCCTTCCATCGGCAATAGCCCTGGTTTGCTTTCAAGGCATACCATGAACCACACCCCATCGGGATGCCACGAACCGCCAGCACTAACACTGAGTTTTAAGCATCTTTTCAACATCTTTTTTTGTGTCTTTGTACACAAAATTTTGTTTTTTAAGAGTGGAGAAGAAAGGCTGTTGGGAAATACGGTGCAATCTTTCACCGTATTTCACAAGCAGGTGTGCAAATTCGACGAGGAAATCCCCAACGATGACCCTGCAGCTGGGTTACAGGGTAGTGTGATTAATTCACTTCTACAGCAGGTATTCAACCTGAAAGGATCTGAATTAGGTATCTGAAAAGTACCGTATGCGTCGCGGTAACTCTCGGTGTTTATACATATGTCTGTTTTGAGGTTCATAAAGCAATCATGGTGATGTCCTGCTCAACCGGATGGTGAAACGTGGAATTTGGGGGTGCACAAGATATTGAGCCGGTGCCAACATCGGTCTCCGGTGTCCCAATGTCCACGAGCCTCCGTGCGTGGTGGTTGTTGGGGACACGTGGTGGATCCCACCGCAGCCGGCACCAGCACACGAGGAAAGGACTGACCTGGAGCTGTAAAGGGACTGGGGTGACCACCAGGTAAGTGCTTCAGCAGGGAAGATGCTGAGCTGCTGCCTCATATTTATCCAAACCCAAACAGCTCCAGCAACAATTAGTCCTGGGACGGACCTTCGTAGGTCATTAAGGTAATTTTGAAAGGCTGCAGGGATACCGTGTCCAACAAAATGGTACTTTTTCCAACCACCTAAAGTCCTTTGAACTCAAACATTTTCCAAGTATCAAATGCTGGTACTAGCAGGATCAATTTAACATGTTGCGGTTTAGCATCCGTCCCCGCCCATCTCCCCAAAATGTTACTTTGATCAAATTTCTGCAACTTGTTCTCCCTCATATCCCAATCAATATGTTTTTATTATTAATAAAAAATGCATTAAGTTGTTCTAGTGACTATGTGCCAAACCACCGATTTCAGTGAGACCTGGATCAGTCCTACCACCTCGCCAGAAATTGGATTTCTAGAATGAAGCCATCCGAGGTAAATAATTAATATCCTTTTCCTTATAAATGAACATAATTCAGTAAGAGCAAATTATTTTAAAGGTCTGTTTAAAAAAAAAAGAAAAATGCTCCCAAATGAAGATCGTGTTTCTTCTGCATTGACAGATGAAGAGTCCCACCGTGGGCCATGAGGAGTGGTTGACAGCAAAGGCTGAACCACCCCCAGCATCAAGGATCCCTTTCCCAGCTGGATTTAGAGCCCAGACTTGGTCTCGAGCTCTCCATCCTCGAGACAGACTGCGCCACACTCGGAGCAGCTAACCATTTTTGTGCTGTAGTTAACTTATTTCTCAACCCTTTTTTGCAAGCTCATGCAGATCTCATTAGAAGGACGGTTTGCCCTCACTGCCTCTGACCAGCGCTCATCCGTTCGGTTAGCAGCTACACATGTAAAACGCAGGAACATCTCTGCTGTTACAAAACTTCACGTCTTATTTCCTCCCTCCTCCTCTTCCCCGTAACATAAAAAGCTTCTTTCGCAGTTTATCAAGTCCCTCCGCTAGTACCAGCTAAAAAAGGAACAAAAGTTAGAGGAACTCTTCCAGGAAAGCAGAAGAATTTTTAAAATAAGTTATTCAAAACTAAAAAAAAGAAAAAAAGAAATCATTTACATACCCAGAACTTGTTAAAACACCCTCACGGTCCCTACGGGACCAGACCGGAGTCCTTTACCTGCTGTCAGACGAAATACTCTTAGGCAAATACATTTTAATGCAAAGGAATTTTGTTCACTGGTAATTAACAAATGGTTAATGGGAAGATAAATTCATTGAGAAAACAGACAATTTATGGTCCAAATTCTTCTGTCCTTACTGGCGCACATGTCCCCATTAATTTAATTCAAGTCTCACTAGCAGTCAGATTTATGAAGTAATTTAGTATCCAGGCTTAGAGAGAAGAGTGGACCATGGTAAGCAAAGACACATGGGTCTGCTAAGAAAGAGACAACAATAACTTGATTACAAATACTAAAATATATTAAATTGGAAAGATAGGAATTTCACATAACTCCAGCTCTAAATGTACCCTCTTTCACCAACACACCAAAAAGAAATTGTTTTTAAAAATGACAGCCATATAGTTAATCCGGCCTTCAAAATAAACCAGGCGACTTGCAGCTTTTCTTCTCGGCTTAAATGAAACAAGCATTTCCTCCCTTTATTGTCCATACAGAATAAATTGCCATAAAAAATGCACTAATGCATCAACTCCGGGCAACAAAGTCCCCAGACCTAATACGTGAAGAGGTCCTGCTGCTTCAATTTGATATATTCTTCCCCTTGCTCTTCTTTATCCAAATTGACCCATTCTTATTTAGGATTTGGATCCTAAAACGTATTTAGGATGTAGCTATATGGTAGGACTGACCCAATGTATCAGCAATGTATCACTACTGCTAAAAAGGGCAGTCCCAAGCAGCTCCCCATTTCTGGCCAAGCAATTCCGTAAGTTCAGCCCTTGTACAAGTTGTACAGCAAGACAGCTTGCTAATCAACTCAGTAATCCAGCTGAAAATTAGCCTAGAGGCCGTTTTCTTGCAGGCTAGCAAGAACCAGTGGTTGCTTAGCCAGGCAAGCACTGGACCGGCACGCTGAGCCGGACCACGAGGGCACCGGGACCGCGGGGCACAGGGGAGCGAGGCTCCCTCCACGCTGGGAGCCCGCGCTGTCGATTCATCTCGCACATCTACCCACACCCTCCGTCATTTGAATGGGAACTGAAGATATTCCTGAATTCACAGCAATTAACTAACCACACGAATGCAAAAACGTATTTACCGCTGGGATGGATAACCCAGTTCTGGAGCAGCATGACCCAGCACCGTGGGGAGATGAGCTGCAGTGGTGGGTACACACATTTCAGGTTGCATAGGCTTTTGGATTGTCCCTTGTTATTATTTCCATCCTTTGATTTTTGTCATTTGCAGGTGGTAGCCAGTGAATTTCCACAGCACCTTGAAGTTGTTCCCTAAAGTTCATATCACAACTGTGGATGGCTTAGAAATAGGAATTTTTGGTTGTTCCAGCGTGGAAGCAGACGTAGCAGAGCCGGTCAGAACAACAAATAAAGTTATTCTTTCACTGTATGAAACACAGAATAGCTGGAGTCTGCTCAGCTTTTGACTACATAAAGCAGAGTGTGGTATCAAGATCTCCGCACCTGCTGTTAATATTATCTTACAAAAGAAAAGCAATTTACGGGAAGAAAGAACGTGCCACCGCATTATCTGTAGCCTCTGCCCACATTACACCATTTTTAAGAGAGAAGTCACAGAGATCAGTGAGTTTCTGCTCCAAAAGTCATGTTCTTCTTCCCAATATATTTTTTTAAAGAAATCAGAGACGACTTCTACATTTGAAGCATATTTGAGACACAAAATATTAATGTTGGTGTAATTCATTCTGGCGTTACTGTAACTGCAGGTAAGACAGAGTCTGTTTGAAGGGCGGGGATAAGACATCGAATTCAATTCCATCCATTTAGGCAAACACTAGGAAATCACACTCCTTTTCTTTTTCTTTGAAGACTGCTGCTTAATTACAGCCAAGTACACTCTTAGTGAAGAAAACATGAAGAATATAGAAAAATTATCTGCAGGATTTAACTTCATCTCACCAGCTTGGTCTGGGTGAGGATTACCACTGCACACAAACCACCTTTGAGCGGTGCGCCATTTACAAGGGAGAGAGCTTTAAAGAATGGAAGTGGTTTTGGGTTTTGGAGCTTTGTTTTAATTCTACATTTAAAGCAGGGAGGGAAACTGTATATTAAACCCGATTCATTTTCCATCTGTATTAGCATCAACTCAACAAAAGTACAAGCACAAACTCTAGCAGCTGTACTTAAACCTACCAGAGTTTTCAGCATTTATTAGAAAGCTATGAAGTGTTCCAGCTTTCAGGAATCCATGCTAGGGGAAACATATTTAGGGTAGATTTTTCAAAAACACTGATTTTACTTTTGACCAGAAAATTGAGCTAAAATTTGGGAAACTCCAACTTCTAGTTTGTTTTGACATGGGATGAAAAGGAGATAAAAGTTGGTCTACATGTCCCTTAACTGAAAGAACAAAGTCATTGCAGAAACAGACTGAGCTATACAGTCTGTTTATACCCCTTCCTTCCATAGGGGTATTTCTACAAACACAAATATGCTGCTATCAGGATAATTTTTCTTTGAAAATGCACTTGGAGGAACACTTTAGGAAAGACTACTTGTCATCTGCCTAAAGACTTCCAGAGCCTGCTTTCAAAACTTTCCTGATGCAGGGAATAGGTACGCAAACTTAGGGCTCACGCTTCAGAGCTTTAAATGAATCAAATTGTTAAGAGTGATTCACGTTTGACAGGAAGCCTAAACTACATTTATTTATGAGAAAACTTCACATGCAAAGGGAGAGTTACAAGAGCTCCTCGAGCATAGCAACACTCTTTACAAACACCTCGCAGAGTTATAAATACTTTATTAGTTTCAGTGTAATAGTCCTCTTACATAGAAATCGGGTAACAGTTAAGAAATACGTGAAGTTTGAAATAGATGTTATTCAAAAGCTTGTAACAGGCAAGATATCTTAAATTCCGGTGCAGAACACAAACCTTCCTGAGGGCTGTATTAAGCCAAATGATCCAGTGCTCCGCTCCAGGAATCTGTGGTCCAAGGAAAATCCCTGGGCTCTGAAGGCTTGCACCAGCCTACACATTTGGTTTCTGGGGAGGCTAGGTGTCCAAAACCATCACTTACGAATTTATTCTGAGTTCCAGATGTTTGAGTATCCTTTTTTCTTGCTTTACAAAAGCAACACTAACTGGTACTCTCTGGTACCCTCTCCAGTTTGCAACGGTTCTCTGCGTGCCACAGAAGAGAACTGATTTGGATACCAGAAACCCCACCATTATTTTTAAGTGCTATCCAACACCCTCCTACTTCATGTCTTCATACCGAGCTTGCTAACACTACTATTTTTACTTTTTCATTGGAATTTCTATGGTCATAAAATCCTCAGCTAGTGTTACTTCTTGACCATCTAACACTGACTCTGCCTGTCTCTTCAGTTCAGTGATGTCCATATCTCCCTCGCCTCTCTGAGCAGCTGGTTTATACCGCTGACTGAAGTGAGTCAAAACCAGTTTCTTAACTTTACACAATTTTGCAAAATCCGATGCCATTTTTGGAGTGCTATGACCATGCTCCCTGGCCTTTGCCTCTTGGGTATCGTCCAATGTGGCTTCATGTATCAGTACATCTGCTTTGCAGCAAAGCTTCATGGCCGCATCTCCAACCACCCCTGAGCAATCCCCCAAAATGCAAATTTTTCTTCCAGGAATAGGGTCGTCTAAGACATCTGAAGGAGAAATCGTTACTCCGTTTTCTAGAACGATTGCTGTTCCATTCTTCAGTTTCCCATATAAAGGACCTGGTTGAACTCCTGGTAAATAAAGGCAAAAGAGTCCGTAAGTATTACGATGAGTGTTAGGTTTAAAAAAAAAAAATCACTTAAGAAGAGATACGCTATATACAGAGCTGTCTCCCTGAAAAAATACAACCTCAATATAAATAGCAATTGATATTTCGCATACTTCATACAAATAGCGAGCTTGTAACATTAGCAGGAAGTGTGCTTGAGGAAGTGCTATATTCTTCATATTAAAGTCAATAAAGTCATGCAAATACACCGGGTATACATTTCCCTGAAAGCCACATTGTGCTTTTTAAACTTTAACATCTGAACTTGTTTGCTCTTCCCAGTATGAGAACGGTCTGCAATATTAATTGGCACTAGTGATACACACCAATTCAGACTGCTGCACTGGTATGAAGTATTAAAATGTCTTTAATAGAAAATGCAAAATTGAATTAAAATGGGTGATGGAGAGATACAGCAGCTCTAATTTGCTAGAACGCCTAGAAAGGTGGTCATAAAAGGACTTGCAACTGCCTGTGAACCCACTTTTGTTTAGTTTGCTGAAAATCGGAGTCACTACTCAGCTTGAACACATGCATTTAGGCATTTAAAAAATTAAAAAGAGGAAAAATAAATCAAAGTAGTTACCAAGGTCTTTCAGTTTCTGTATATTGAGTTTACCGGTCCGGGGCTTCTCTTCCACCACAAAGCCAAAGGAAGGAATGCGGTGAAATAGGCGAAATGCTTTCAGAACTAGCTGCTCATCCTCAACCAGCAAGTAAGAGTTGTCTACTGGATCCAGGTGGAGTGTTCTCCCTTGTGCTCCCTGGGAAGATACCTCATCTCTGTCCAAGTAAGAAAGCTCTTTAAATTCTTCTGCGGGGCACTGGTCCGGTGTAGGTACCAGTTCATGAACAGTGTAGGGAAAGAGAAGTTGTGAGTGGGAGAGCTCCATACTCCTCCAGATGTAGTTTCGCAGTCCTAACGGCCCATAAATATCAACAGGTGGTTTGTTTGGGTCAGGGCTACTTTGGAGGCTCAGCGTACACAGCAGGCCAGGAAGTCCAAAAAAGTGGTCACCGTGAAGGTGAGTTATGAAAATCTTGGTAATTCTGCCTATTGATGGGAACAACGGGAAAAGAAAAACAAACCAGAGAAAGATAGGAAAACAAGCGAACACCGTAACAACTCAGAAACAATCACTTTTTGGGAAGAAGTAGGAAATAAGGAAGGAGGGAAATTAAAATAAAACCAGTGTTTAAGAAATAAATCCCAAACTACAAAGTATTTTTTTCCGCAGTAGCGATAAATTTCCACACAAGGTTTATTTTGGCTTGATTTGTCAAGGAAAGACTGCTGAGACAAAAGTTTTTGTTGCTTCTAAGCAAAACGTGCTACAAGCATGGAACAGAACCGACTGGCGGCACTTGCCATATTCACACACAAAGAAGTGCTGGAAAGTGGTGGTACTTTCATACATTGCACGGAAACTGTAGACTAATGAGAAACATGAAGTGGAATTTGTGTTGTTCCTAGTTTCTAGCACATGAAATGAACGTAATTAAAAAAACAAACAAACAAACAAAGCATCCAGTTTTGATTTCAAATTTTTTTTAAAAGGCAAGAACCCCACAGTTCCTGACTGGTTTGTTTCAAACAGATAAAAAATTGTACTTAAAGATTTGGGCTTTGTTTCGTGTCTGAGTTTGGCTCACTCCAGCTCTCAGGCACTGGGCCCTGCCCTCGCTAGATTAAAAAAAGCCCAGAATTTTCTCTCACTACAGACACGTGTACTTTAATCAGGCTGCCTCAGCCTCCTCTGCTAGCTGAGTTCGCACTTCCTCGCAGTAAGGCATTTTCTCCAGCATCTGTTAGGACCGAGCAATAGAAAGGACAGAACCTCTTTGTTTTGACTTAAGAACAATTTAGTAAAAATCAGTAAATTTAGTAAAAATTAGTCTATTCACTTGGTCATTAAATCCCCTGATAACTTCAGATTCTGGGGGAGCAGAAGGTTGGTTTTCTGTTTATAACTGATAATTCCATCTTTACAACTGGAGAGTCAGAAGTCTGCTCTTACTGCTGTAGACTGCAAAAGCACAGTGACTTAACATAAGTCTGGTTTCTACTTTATTTGCCAAAACGTAAAAGTTACCACGAATACACACAACCATACTCGAAAACAAACACACAATATTTATCGACAGGAAGACTCACAGCAGCTATTGTCTAGAGCTGCCTTCAGACAAACACAAACTGTGCCAGTTTAAAGCTGGTCTGTGGTCCACGTTTGAAATGACAAAGCCCAAGAAATTAGGAGAGTTTGGGTCTCGAACACAATTCTTTACCAAAGGGCAATCAAGGATTACTGCACAGCAGGTTCAGCAACTGCCACCCATATGCAGCACCTCCAGCTGCTCACGCCTGTTTAGGATGTATTCAAATACCATCAGCACGAGGTCAAAGTATTTTGTTTAAATCTCACGAATCTTTTCCCCTTCCCTCATCACAATACCTTTAACAGCACAAACCTGCTTTGAGATGGCTCTTCATGAATTGCGTTTGAGTTCCCTCTCCGCAGTCGAAGAGCCAGCACTCTCCTTCCCTGCGAAGCACTAACGCCGATGCTCCTCTTGTTGGAGAGGGATATGCTGAGCCTGTGCCGAGGAAAGTTATATCCATCGACATTTTGAGTATGTCGGTACGCCACCTGAAAGAGAGATTTTGAGCCGCTGAACGTACGTATGTATGCTGGGAAAGAAACAAACATTTTTGCTTTAAGTGAAGGCATCCTCTGCACTTCAGTGTGAGGATCAAATTCCCCTTCCCTTAAAAAATGAAAAGAAAACCTCCCTGGAGTAGGATACAACTTTCAGATAACACAATATTTACGTGCAGCAAGTTTCCTTTTTATGTCAGTGGAAGGTCGCAAACATGCAGCCCAAACATAATACGCGCGACCTTTGTTCATTACCTAAAGAAACAGCCCTAGCCAGTTGGAAATGTTCTCCTCTTTAAACCCACTATTCTTTCTTCTTCGCTTTATTTAAACTTTGAATTTTCCTGCATGCGCTTTCCTCTAAAAGCCTTTTCAGAATGACTAACGCCCAACAGCCACTGCTGACATTTAAACGCCATTACTGGACGTCAGGAGTGGGCAGCCCAGCACCGCAGAGGGGAAAAATTCGTTCCCCTCAAAACAACTTCAGAGACCACAAGAAGCAGGAGGGACCTGATTTACTTTGCCTTTGCGATGGCATCCTTGAAAGTGATCAATGTTTTACTTCTCATCAGTGTTAAGTGAAAAATTAAACCCTACCAAACTTTTACGTAGCCTGAAGGCTGCGTGACCGATCACGGGACACCTATTGCAGCAGAAGGATCCATACGATCAGCTGCCATACCCCAGCTGTTTCTGTATCCACTTTACTGTCCGGATGAGGAGCCTGGCCGGTCTGTAGGAGCAGGACCACGTTCCGAAAGCTGCGTTAGGAGCACAACTTCCACGTGCACAACTCCGATGCTCTCTCGCCTCACGGGGTGTGCTTTATCCAGCCTTAGTCTTCCCAGACTTATTTCCCACCTCGTTTTCAGATGTCTTTCCACCTCATTTCAAACTCCAAATGCCTCAACAGCTTCAGATACCTTTCAAGCAAAAGAAGTAACCATTTCTTGGGTTTAGTGGGTTTTAGAGGAGCTGCCACAACTTCCCAAGGGAAAGCAGTGCTCTTCCCTGGTGTGCTAGCAGGGTCCTGCCAAGCGCAGGGTGCAACACGTAATTACCTGACCTCGGGGGGCAGGATAAACGTCCATCACACCCCCAAAGGCAGAAGTAAACACTTCGCTTCCTTCTCCTCGGCGTAAAAGCAGATTTAACAACTTCTCAGATGATCTGGCCTCGGGAGCGGGGCCAGCCGTAACGCCGAGCCCTGCCCAGGTCCAGCCTCCCCTCAACCCCCGCACGCCTCCCCGACCGCCCGCGCCGGGCCTCGCCTCAGCTCCGCCGGGCCGCGGCCCTCCGCCGCTCCCCCAGAGCGCTTGCGGGGAACGGCCCGCGGCGGGGCACGACGAGGCGGCCACGCCGCACCGAGAGGACACGGCTCCGGGGACGGCGGGGTTTAGTCAGAAAACGCGGTAANGCGGGGCATCGAGGCAGTGGCGGGCCTGGGGCCGGGGCCGGAGCCGGCGCGGTGGCGGCTGCAGAGTGCCCTGCTCTGCCAGGGGATGAGAATCATAGAATCACAGAATGGTTTGGGTGGGAAGGGACCTTTAGAGGCCATCCAGTCCAACCCCCTGCAGTGAGCAGGGACATCTTTAACCAGATCAGGTTGCTCACAGCCCCGTCCAACCTGACCTGCAATGTTTCCAGGGATGGGGCCTCCACCGCCTCTCTGGGCAACCTGTGCCAGTGCTTCACCACCCTCAGTGTCAAACATTTCTTCCTTCTAGCCAGCCTAAATCTCCCCTCCTTTAGTTTAAACCCATCGCCCCTTGTCCTGTCACCACAGGCCTTGCTAAAAAGCCTGTCCCCACCTTTCCTCTAGGCCCCCTTGAAGCACTGCAAGGCCGCACTAAGGTCTCCCCACGGCCTTCTCTTCTCCAGGCTGAACAGCCCCAACTCTCTCAGCCTGGCCTCGGAGCAGAGGGGCTCCAGCCCTCGGAGCATTTCTGTGGCCTCCTCTGGACCCGCTCCAACAGCTCCATGTCTGTCCTGTGCTGAGGGCTCCAGAGCTGGACGCAGGGCTGCAGGTGGGGTCTCACCTACTCCATAATGCCACAAGCCACTGTCAGACTCTGGGGTTTGGTTTTTTTTTTTAATCTGTTAAAATACGTATGTAGATCCTCGAGTCCCTTCTAAAGAGGTCTTTTGTAAAGTGCTGTCAAACAGGCAGGTGTTCTAGAAAACAAGTTTTGAGATAAAATTGTAATTGCTTTACCTACAGCCTAAGTACCTCTTGTGGTTGCTGATAGTTTTGCAAGGGACAAAAGGAATAAAATAACATCAGTGATTTAGGCAATTGCGTACCAATTCTGTATAGGTCAAGTGTTATTTTTCCCGAATAAACAAAATCAAATGCTATTTAGGCAAAGGGAATGCATTTTACTAAGAAAATAGAAGACCAGAACACACATTTCAATAGAGTTACAACATTATAAAGGAGAAAAAAACCCCAATCATTTCACATTTAATTACAATGTTAGTTTCAGCTGAGCAATGACCCTCCCAGGTAAAGTCAACCCCAAACAGTTAGGCTAGTTTTCTTGTCACAAGCACTCCAACAGACTTATGTTTATTTGTGTAAGGTAGGTATGTTTAAGATAGAGATAAATGTAAATTATTCTGACATTTTATTTCTTGACAAACTGGCCATCTTACTATGTCTGTGTAGTCCTAAAGTCCTAAAGTCCTAAAAGTGTTTTTATTTCCATTTTCTTTAGAAAGGAACTACTTAAAGGATGGATAAGTCAAAGGTACTCGGAGAGTTCAGTTCAATCCAGCACCCACTTTGTGTGTGGGGGATATAAACACCCGCCACAGGGTTCCTGCACCGCAAGCAAAACGTGTGATGCGAGAGAGCTTTTTACATGAGCCGTAGCTATGGTCCACCGTGCCACCAGGTACCGGATTCCCCAGGTACCATCTAGCTGTTAGCGCCTGTTCCTCCGGAGAAGGCACGAGTAAGCTGCATCCTCACCGAGTGCTGCGATTCGGGAAGTGATGGCAGGAAGCAGAGGTCTAAAGCGTGCTGAATTTTCCTGGCGGTTCACCCAGAACATCTGCAGGCTTTCTGATACCATGGTAATGTGTATTTTGGGAGTAGGTAGGTAGGTCAAGGTAGATCCACACAGAATTAGATGTCCCTTCACCAGCGGCAACTGAATGACATTGCTCCAATTCAGCTGTCAAGTGGGTGCAATTAGAGCTTTGCTCTAGATTTTCTCCTTGCTCCGGTATTCCATGCAACACCAGTCCCTGCCTGTTACGTACGGCTGTTATGAAACGGGATAGCAGTACACATCATCTTAAAGAGAGTCCAGAAATGACAGTGGTTTTCTTAAACTCGGGAACAGCACTTATAGCTGAGACAGAACGGGAGTCCAAATTACTGTTCTTACAGTCCGACCCGAGAGTCTTGTAGATACCTTTATCCGAGGTGCTCAAATCTGCACCTTTGAAGTCAAGAAGACCCGGAGCAAACGAAAGATAACAACTTGGATTTACTTAGGCCCAGAGTCAGCAGAACTAAAATTCACAGTTGTAGCTGTACAATAGTGATCCCCACTCTGCTACAAGAGTAGTCACTAAATAGGGCTGCTAATGAAAAACTAAAAGCTGTATCATTTATCTTTACAGTTACAACCAGAGGAGTGTGACAAAGGGTTACTTTACCCCCTCCTGCAAAACAGCGTGCTGGAAAAAAAAACAGTACGAAGACATGCACCTACCATAGGAAACGTGTTAAACACTGTTCTGCATGTGAAGCATCACTTCGTTTTAGGCTTGGAAAACAAACACAACATCATGAAACATTACTGTTCACAAAACATAACCAAGAACTTATGTGACGCGTCACATTTGGGTTTTAAAATATATCAGACACCGCATTTTAATAGTCTTCCTCTACATACCAATTGTTGGCATGCAGGCATACGCTTCAGGAACATACAAACCTTTGTAACTCCTTTGAACAAGAATGCAAGTATTTCATAAAAAAAAGGCTGTGCTCCCTTAGCTACCTTTCTCCTCCTCCCCTACACATTTCTATACGTTGCTGCCAAGAGGCTCAGTCCAGTTCCTGTTGATTTTAAGGAAGCAAGTCTTGGATCAGTCCTGGAAAAGACTGAGCTACTGACCTCAGTGGGAGTTTCTGATCCCCTCAGAAGTATTCTGTACATCCAGAATAGTATCCTCACAGAAGATACATGAAAGACAGAGTTCTATACCATTCAGAGGGCAGAAGTCACCAGGGCTGTGTGAAGAGCTAGAGCACTAGCCGTCCTTTAGGTGATATATTTTTTTAAAGAACAGTATAAGCTTAACTTCTGCTATGTAGCATTACAAAATGCATCCTGGTGACAACTTCTTCCCTTTGCATATTGTGTAAAAGAATTTCCTGTATAGCTAAAGATCGGTAAATGCCGGCAAATAGAAAAAATCAGGTTAAGTAGAATACAAAAAAGGATACTGTGGTTCCTTACTAAGCGGCAAGATTAGCAGTTGGAATTAATTCAAAGATTAGATTTGAAGAATACACAAAACCGAAGATGAATCTATATATTTTGTAAAAAAAAAAAAATCTGAAGAAGATGAGTGTGAAATGCACTTAAAACTTTGTGAGCTGACATGTTACCTGTTGCTAGCAGAAAACAATGGCTATACATTAAAGGTAAAATTCCACTACGCCTATATTGCAAGCTACAGATGATCCACAGAACCTGATTAAACAATGTCCACGGGTACGTATGCATAGACGAAGTCTAACTGGTACCACTTAGCTGCCATAACTGGGACAGGTGAGGGAGACACAGTCAAGCCTTCTCTACCCTAGAGCTCCGACCCATCTGCAGCCCCACGAGGGCAGGGCTGCATTGTAACTGCACCCTCTGAGTCAGTTAAAGACTGTTTTTTCCTCGCCTGTGCAGTGGGATTTCCAGAAAAATTACGCAGGAACATTTGTACTTGGGAAAATCCCACTGCTGGCCAGTTCTGAACAATCCCTCTTGGCATCTGCTTAAAGACGGCAGGGAGCCCATGCCAGGAAGGGAAAGGACTGCACTTCACTAAACGGGCATCTTCCCTCGGCTTGCGCAGTAGCTCCTTTTGGGAACTGAAACTACTCTTGCCCAAAGCAAGCCTCCTGCTGCACGCAGGTAATGCTATTTTCCCAAGCGCCAGGTTTTCCTGAGTACTATCAATGCCCACCGATTATAACCATGAGTGCACTTCTTGCCTGAAAAAAAAAAAAAATCAGACTGAATAGACAGATGCAGATCTTTATTTTGTAAGACAGAGTTATATTTACGGACTGATTGCCCTGCCTCTGTGATGATTCACAGCCGGGACACAAGATCAGTGCACGGGATGTTTTTGTTACTCGTCTGCCTAATTAGTGTGTTGGCAGAAGCGAGGAAGTGTGCGTTCCCAATATACTTGAATCCAGTGATGTGGAACTCCACTGACACACTGCAACAGGCTTCGGCTAGAGTTGAATTTTCAGAAGGTAAAAACAATTTGTACACTAAATAAATAATTTTTCAGTAAGATCACAAATTTAAATACAATAAAAACCAGGCATAGCAAAAATAGATGAAAAAAGCATTCTTTGTAAAAACATCATGTGTGTGTTGGTCTTTTTTGTACATATACTTACATATACAATTTGCAAACCACGTACGTCGCCCAACTTGGCAATGTAGCATTTCAAGCCCCACCAGACAGCACTTTACCACAGTTTGAATATGCAGTCTTTTCCCCTCATCGCTATTTTCTGTGTTTACATAATCAGTCTTCTTTCCTCACTTAGGTAAAGCCTTCCCAAAGTTTACTGTTCTTTTCATCTAATACATGAACATAATTTTAAGATCGGATACTAGGCAGTAAGCGACAGAGACCATGTCCAAGGGGGTATAGACTATTTTCCCTGTTCTATTTTGGACCTATTCTGTGGAGACCGCATTTTCCAATATAAATGAGGATATAAGAGAGGTGCTTGCTATGGGTAAATCCTAAGCAAGCTTTACTTCATCTCTCTGGATTCCGGCTTCAAGTTTGGCAGTACAGCCCTTTAGATCTATCTATTTATATCTATTTATTTATTTTTGTCCTTTTTTGCCTTGATGCAGCAAACTGTGGAGCAGCACATTATCTTTATTTCTGTTCCTGACATACCATTGTTCTTGTTACAGAGACCAGATTTAGAGAAGTCACAGACTGTAACAATCACTGTGTGTCTTTGCCTGCTCGTACAAAGTAACAGAGGGCACTCAAACCCGATACAAACAAAATGGAAAGGAATGCACACTGCGGTATCTGTATCAAATCTGCAGGACTATTTGTTGCAAGGAAAAATTCAACTGGCAATTTTTGTTTTTACACAAAAAAACCCTGACAAATTAAACCTGAGAGAGAGGAAGATGAAGTGATCGACTTAGAGCTTCTGAGCATTAGATCTTTCGAGTCCTGTATTCAAACTGAACTGAATATACTGGACTGAGACCACAAGAAACATTCAGTCAAACTCCTGTAAATGTGCGTGTCAATAGCTGCCTGTTACACTTTCTGTTTCAGCTTCATCAGCTGCGTGTGGCGGGGTTTGTTCAAAGTGGCAAGCGAGTCCACTTAGGAGTTTGAGTCAGCGATGTCATGAAAATATCACACAAAAGTCTTTTTGTGAGAACAAGGGTATGCAAGGGAGAAAACAATTTAGCTTAGAAGAAATGGAACTTTGAAAAAATTAACAAATGAAAGAAAAATCCTTTGGTACATCGCCTTGGAGTCCACTGCAGAAAATCTCCTTGTAAAAACTCTAAAAGATTTCCATAAATTACTTCAGATCCTGCCTTTACGTGATAGAATTTATTACGCACCAGCGTAGCTTTGTTTTTAAAAGCTATTAAGTGATTGATATTATTTTCAGGCTTTCCAAGGATAATTTTAACTAGTTGATGTTTTTCCCGATAACAGATTTCACACAACAATGAAAACACGAAGTACAAACATTGCTGCAGGTTCCACATGTGCACACCATGCTGCTCCTCAAAGCACATTCAAAGAAACAGAGCAGCCAATGCCGCAAGGAAGTCTGGACATGGGCATCTTTAAACATCAGACAAAACAGAAAGCCCGTTAGACTTAAATTTGTCTTAAGCTGTCCTTTTTTTTCTGACAAATGTTCTCTGGTGATGTCACAGATAATGCAGTGTGACAACACTAGGACAATTAGAAGACTGATTATTAAAAGCAGAAATAAATCATTCTGGAAATCAGCAGTGATGAGAGCGCTGTAGTTCATCATCAAATGCACGTAGCTAAAACATCATTAATGGAATTCTTTAGTGTGGTGCTGGCTCTAAGCTAGAAATGCAATGTCATTATTTAAATTAATTTTGGAGAGCTCTCTCATTCCTGTGACGGATGCCATCATCCATACAGTTTATCAGGTACTTGGGAGAGTGGGGAGAAATCTACGTCAAGTGAAAAACAGGGTAGAAGGGAAAAAAAAACACAACAAAATGAGCAAAAATAAATTACAGGACTCAAAGATCATGATTTAAATTGGTCTGAAAAAGGGATCCCTGCAGAGTAGAAGATGCTGCCTGAGGAGTGCGACCTTCTGATGCATCAGTGAACCTTAGATTCAGGCCAGTCATACACATCTGGCATGAAGGATTCGTATTCGTAGGTCCAAACCTTTGATCGAATGTAACGGTTCTTGTCTGCAGGTTCAGGGTAATGGAAAGCCATGTTGTTTGCGTACAAAAATTCCATAACCTGAAAAGTTAAATCACCATGCAGTTTGTGCCTGCTACTACATTCACATAACATCCACGCTTCCACTGCAATATGTTTAGGACTCATAAACTGCATAAAGACAAACACCAAAGTCTTTTTACAATTCCTGGATGCCTTATCAGGGATCTGAAAATTTAATTTCAGAAATTAAAGGAGCATAATTTTGGCCCATCATCACTGCCAAACTGAGGCATCCAACAAACTCAAAATTTTTAGAAGTGTCTCTCATTAAAGGCACAAAACCCTGGGTATTTTGTGCCCAAGCACCTAGCATTCAAGGGTCATACTGTGCAATTCAGCAGGTTAATGTACACATAGAACACTTTTAGTACAGGCCACTTCTATGCTTCATACTCACCTTGACAGCAATATAAATAGAAACTTCCCTGATATTAGACAGTGGAGGATAAAGTCTTCCTTGTGCAAGTTCTTCATCGGTCAACTGTTCTGTCAATGCCTGAGTTAGAAAAACAAACAAGTTCTATTTACTGCATCCCGAATGGGATCAATAACATGCTAAAACACCTGAGAGAAACACGTTGCAGTGTTCTTACTACGAGAGTGTTCCCAAAGCACTAGAATAAGGCAGTCAAAATCTCAAAATTCTCAAAGACCAACGCTGCAATCTGTGCCTGTCTCAGCAAATTTTGCTTGTAAGCATTTAGCAAAATCAGATCCTATTTTTTTGGAGGCCAAATGACCCATAACCATGGGAGTTATAAGAGCGCAACATGCCTGCGGAACTGCCCATGTGTTTGGCCAGTCGATTCACTGGCTACTCCGATGTGGTAGGTGCTCCTGCTCCAGAGTGGGAAGGCAGGAGAGGATGGGAGCCCAAGGGCCCCACGCGCATCCCTGACCGCACCACCAGCTGTGGGACCCAGAGCGGGGCAGGAGGAAGAGGAGGCAGGCCTGCTGCCAGACCTACGAGGCTGGGAGGCAATTTACACGTGGACAGATCTCCTATTTGGGTGTTTGGTTTCTGGATGAAAAAAAATGAAAATTGCAATGGAAGCTGATACTTTTCACAGTTTTGTTCGATCAAAATCCTTTTTTTTTTTTTCCATTGGGGAGGGATAAAACCAACAGAAATCAAACAGGAAACCACAGAGTTTCAGCAAGATTTGAGAAATTGCCCATCATGCCATCCATCATCGTGTCAGAAGCCACAGCCTACTCTGCTTCCACACTTACCTTAGCAGCCTCTAGGAAAACCTTATCACTAATATGTCGAACACTGCTGAGGATCACAGCGAGAGCCACGCCTACAATAAAATTATTGCCAATTAGGGCCACATCATTTTAAAATATGCAGCCTGCTGCCGAGAAGTTGCGAGTCATCTAGAATGTTGTTTTTAAAAATCTTCCCATAGCTTTCTACACACATTCGCAAAACTATTACCATGTGTGCTAGTCATTTACCATAATAGGTGGGTTTTGACAAGGGGTTGGAGCTTAGCAGCTCGGGGAGGAAAGGGAGAGAAATGGGAAGGCAGAGAAATATCCCCAGTGCTTCTTTTGTACCCTCACTTGTGCAGACATAACTTCAAGAGGAGCATATTGACACTTATTTTCTCCTTCCCCCCCAAACCAAGCAGAAGAACCCGTAACACAGCAGCTTTCAAAGCCTTTAATAACACCCTTTTGTCTTCTTAGAAATATCCAGTTGGGCGAGCTCACTGTGTGCATGTCGCACACGTAGCGGCACATGCCTAACATCCATCCTTAACTGATTTTTCTTTCATTCATTCTTCTGATTGAGTTCTCAGCTTTAAATGCTAGTAACACCTCTTCATGCTGCTTCACTAACTGTGCCTAGTGTAGCAAGGGAACCCAAGAAGAGGTGCTAATAGCCTAGTCTTAAAGATTAAAAGAAGACAATGTTATTTATTACCTGGAAAAATATAAGCATTGTTTCCTTGGCCTGGTTTGAAGGTTCTTCCATCTTTCAGAGTCACCAGCTCAAAGGGACTGCCACTGGCAAACAAGCAACGGCCCTGTTAAAACAGAGGAATAATCACAGTCAGGCAGCTTCTAAAGAGCCAACAGCGTGGAGCAACATGGTCATTATGAAACAGAGGGACGCCAGAGTCCTACAGCTCCCAGTCAGCTCTCGGACTGAGTCAGGAAGGTACTCGAGCACACAGCCAAATGCAAAAAGGCAAACGGCCCTACTGAATGCAACTGGATTCAAGCACATAACTTAAATCCCTCGCTGACTCAATTTCTACAATCCCAGAATGACAACAACCAAACCCACCCTTTCCAGTAGGGCCTGGAAGAGACACAAGAGTCAGTAAGCATCTGCATGCTTCCGCAGCTGCAGAACATGCAATGTTTTTGCAGCAAACATCTGGAAAGCAAAAGAGGAAAGCATACACATTGAACTGTGCAGCTTTCTAAGGAACGAAAGCAATCTATTTGTTTTATCATTCATTGTTCTTTAAGACAGCAATGACTTAGGGGAACTACTCGCACACAAAATAAAGTACTTGTGTGTTAACCATTATTATAACCATAACCACATATCAGGAACCATGGCCACAAGCCAGGACCCACCACGGTGGGGACTGTACAAAGACAGCTGAATAATGGCTACGTCCAAAACAAGACTGAAATAGAAGTACAGTAACAAAAGGTCACTTGTTTACTGATGGGTGGGAGGGTGGAGGGAGGGATTGCTGCAGCGTAACTTTTATTGCTGAGAGCTCTGAGAGGAGTGAATAATGCAGTTTGCTTATCCTTCCTTTGAAAAGGATTTTAATCAGCATGAAATACTAAAACAAATCCAGAGTTTGGTGTGTGAAATATACCCTCCAGATAAATGACCCTTTCCTCAAGCAGTAAAACCCCTGCAAGCAAAAAATCTTGACTTTCTTTTGAGTAACAGGTTTAATAACATTACTTTAAAATATTTAAGGCTCCCCAGGACCACTACATTTGAGAACAAATTTCCAAAGAAGCTAAAGACTCGGGAACTATGTTTGAATGTTAGGGCGTACCCATGACGATAGCCTTTTTGTGTAGGGAGGAAAACATATGGATGCCTGTGAGGACAGGGCTGAAGACAATGATAATTAAAACACAACAAAAGCCCACACAATACACAGTGGCAGAGGGCACTAAAGCATCATCAGGCTTTTACAGGTGCCATCTAGTGGAAAAAGAATAAGGAATAAAAGGTCAGCGATGGTGTCTTCATTTCCTTACTGACTTCCTAGTTTAGCCTAAGGCTTCACACCAGCCAGGATTAGGCTATTCCCGAGGCCAAGAGACACGTGGGGCTGACAGCTCTGATCCACAATCGCCTGACAAACTTTGTCAGTTAAACGACAAAGTAAGTGCAGTCGGAGCGGACTTTCTAGGTAATTACTGTATCTTGAAGGGAAAAATATTATACATTTTCAAGGGCAAACTATGGGTAAACTGAGTACGTTTCAGAGGACTAAAGAGCATTATGAAAACAAATATTAGATACAGAGAAAAGTCCGAAGAGCCAGAAACATTACAAAATTTATTAATAAGGACTGGAACAAAGTTACACCCACTCGTTTACTGACCAGCAATATTTAATGGTCCAAACAACCCATGTCTATCAATAATAACTTATGGAAAATTATGAATAAAAAGACATATGGATCCAATACAGGAAAAAACCAAAGATCCTCTCTCCATTTAGCACAAACTTTTAAAATAGCACTATGCTCACACAGCTACTTCAGTGAAGACACGTTACCACACCTGAATCTAACCAGCACTGTCTTGCTTCTGCATCTGATAGCGACAACCATCCCGAGGTCTAACTCCTTGGGACTCAACACACAGCCATGGGGAACAAGTGAGCCTCTTCCCTTAAAACATCTATTGCTCTGTTGACATTCTACAAAAAGTGCAAGGAAAAATTAGGCTGATTCTGCCCCTCATAGTGCTGCTGGCCTCCTTCAGCCATCAGAGATACCAGTAGTTTTTACATTTATTTATGCCAGCTAAAGGCTTGGCTGTGTAACTAACTTGTTTACTTTCTATCAAAGATATTGGAATTTATATACTGCAACACTGCCCAACTCACTATCCTGGCTAATGCAAGATATCCGGGAGATATTAAACCATCTTCATTTAAAAGCGTTTAAAAACATTTACTGTTAAAAGCTAAGGTCTAGATTTTGTCCAGAGGCTGTTATTCCTGCCTAGGGTTCATTCTGGACCTGCAAATCTCTGTAGCAAGAGTTCCCTCCAAGCTGATGGGCCCAGGAACACAGAAGAGAATCTGGGAGCCAACTGGAGACGATAGAGTTCTACCCTTCCCGGTGCGAAGCTAACACCGCTGAGGCTGTAATGCTGGAAACTGAGCCACACTAACAGTGGAAGGAAGGAGTTCATAGTTCTACATCAAGAAACAAGGAAAGATCTCCACCCACTTGTTTTCACATATGAGTCACTTGATTTGGGACTGTATTAAAAAAAAAAAAGAAAAGGGAAAAAAGAAGTCTTTTCATGAGCCCCACCCCTGAAGTCTGCAGGCAGGCCCTGTGGACAGGGGTGAGATCACAGCGAGCGGGAGCCTAGGATGTAAAGCAAAGGCATTACCAGCCAGTTCAAAGTGTTAAAGCTAGCGCTCTGCCTGATGCTCCCTTGCCCCCACCTCCTTCCCCTCAGGCTCTCTTCAAAGATGATTAGTTTTATATAAAAAGCTGTGCAGAAGGATAAAAGACTTGCTTCATTAAAGGCAAAGCCAAGGTCTCGATGCGCTCGATAGTGTTATTAAACAGTGTTATTTAATAGTGTTATTAAAAAAACCACCCCAAAACCCCAACTTCAAAGCCCCCCCCAAGCACCCCACAGTGTAACGGCTTTGAGGTAAGGGTGCTGGATGGGATGTGTTTATTCTGGGTTCACTCATTCCAGTGTTTGGTGGTGCCAGTGTACAAGACACAGATGTTGCGAGAAGGGAACAGGAGGACAGAGGGCCACCACAGACTCCTGCTCTGGAAGCACAGGTCTTCACAGGTCACTGTTAATGATACAAGTTCCGACCTGCAGACACTAGGAAATGGCAGAGTGCAAAGCAGAATTCCAAGGACATTACCTGCTTTAAGGACTTTACTCAGCCATTACATTATAAAGGTTGCACCTAGTCTCTCTATTATGATGTTAACATAAGATGTTTCTTTAAAACCCAAAATAATTAAAAAGCGAGGTGGGAAACAGTTAATTGATCAAAGCTATGAAACAGTACCTAGTGGTCATTCTTTTAAAAAGTAATAACAAGATTTAGGCTATTTTAAGGCTTGCAGAATGTCGTTATTTAAAACGCAAGACTTCTTTTCAAATCACCTCCATTTACTTTTGCCAGAAGACAAGAAAGATCTGTATTATTATGTCAGTAAGTCCAAGTAATAGTAAAATAATGTGAGTTCTTGCATTCTCACACTCAGTAAACAGTTCTGTCACTGAGTACCAATAGGTCAACATTTCTAAACATTACATACCTCTGTTAACGTATATGCTTCCTCTGCTGTGCATTCAGCTTTCACTGTAGGGTTACTTAGTGCAAATATTATGGGTCGCTCATTGATAGAGGCCATTGCTTTGATCACATCCTGAGAGAAGAGCCGCCCAGCTCCTGCAACTCCTGAAGTAAATGGAAACGCATAAAAATAGAATCAATACTTAACTGCCTCAGGGCAGATGACAGCGACTGTAGATTAAGTTCATGTCAACCCTGAAGTCTCCCACTCAGAGTAAAGCATCGCAGGCTTTTCTAGCAGCAGGCGATGGAAACCAGGCACTGCTCTGTTACTGGCTGCTTAAAATTCTCATTTTCACAGGAACATCTAATTAATGTGTTCCAAAAGCCTATTTTACATGATTTTTTGTATTGATCCGTGTAAAGAACACTTATCCCTGCCGTGGATAAGCAAGTGGGAACTCCAGGCTCTTTACCCATCCTAGCTGGGTGTTAACTGTGCAATGCACATTCCCTTGGTATCGGTATTTCTGACCACACCCAAACACATAGGTACAAATACATAAAAATGGTGTACATCTGTACACCGGCTACAAACTTCAGGGTAGCTACTCAGCCAAAAACCTTTTCTTTTCCAAATAAATCATGTGTAAAGGAAATTGCAGAGCTGTACCAGGAAATACTTGTAATCCCATCTCACCTCTGCATACAGCCACAGTTATAAATCAATACCTACGTATGTCAGTGACCTAACAGGTATTGGTGATCTGCAGTATGAAACAGCTCCTTCAAGCCATGCTGCTAGCAGATTCTGGCCAGAGAAGCTGACCGGGGAAAGGAAAGTCAGAAAAAAAAAAAAAATCACTCAAGTTAGGGAACTCGTGTAAAGCAGAAAATGTGGTATTTGTGACTGCTCTGTCCCTTGCTGCTGGTGTAGGGAATGTGTCCGAGAAAAAGGTTTTATTTTTGTCTTCCTGACTCTTAGTGCTCCTCATGGCAGTTTCAGTTCATTGTGGCCATGCAGTCCCATGCTCAGAGTCTTCTAGCAAAGGTCCAACACCAGCTGGGCAAGGACTAGAGGAATCCGTTAACAAGGACACAAGATGCAGCAGGAGCACCACAGCTGCAATGAAGGATGCTGCACAGAGCTAACTGGCAGCTCAGTATATTTTCAAGCAGAAAATTGACCTCACATTTTCATCTTATTTACACCAGCAGAAATGCAGATCACTGTCACCAACCTCCTTGGAGCCACGTTAGCAAATTAAATGCAGCAAATGACCAAATGATGGAAACACGGAAACAAAAATAACCTCACTTACCAATGATAGCTGAAGGCCGAAGTACATTCACTGCCTCTACAAATGTCTTTGGTATCTGCTCTGGAGCCTGATGCGTAAACGGTTCTTGATTGGAATCTACCTTTTGTTCTCGGCCCTATAGATAAAAAGTTGATTCTTTTTGTGAGAAGGACATGGAACGCACTGGCCACCTGTATTGTGGTATTTCAAAGCATGGTGCACCCCTACCTGAACCAGTAAACCATATTTGTCAAACATCCATATTCTCCTGTAGGCTTCCTCAGCAGAAACACCGCTTTCCATCATAGCCATAACAATGAGGTTTGCAATTCCCAAGGCGGCCTTGTGGATAAAAGGACTTTGATTTTTAACAAGTTACAAAAGAGGACTCTCAATACAAACACTACCCTGTTCAAGATCCCCACAAAAATCATTTAGTAAGTCAGCTCTGAAACACAAGCAATGTTTGCCTAGATGGGGGCAGACTCCTGGGACCAACAGCGTCGCGTCTGCAAGCAAAAGAGAGAGGCAGCTCTTCTGGGTACTGTGCCCTCATGCCTGTACCAGTTCAGCAGCCACAATAAACCAGCCCAACAAGACAATAAGAACAAGTTAATGCTGCAGCCCTCCTGTCAAGAAACCGCAACACAGTATTTTGTGCCCAACTGCTTTCCTAACCTCTCTCTGCTCCTGCTGCCTGTGAGAAAGGCCTTGCAGACAGAGGGCAGAAAGTGGATGCTGGCAGTGCTTCCCTCCACATCCCTTCTCTTGGCTCACCGCACATGCTGCTAAGTCTGGCAGGGGAAATAAGGTAGAGGGAAGTGCAGAGCAGGGCTCAGTGCTCAGGCAAGAACACAACATCGGCCAATTACTGCAATCTGGACCTATCCCAACTGGAGAAATTTTCAGCTAATTAAGTTATTTTGTCAGCACCACAGAAGCAATTTTGCTGATATACCAAGAAGCATGGTGCTGGTCCTGACACTGCTGCCCCAGTAACTAATCAGTGTCTGCTGATTTAACTTGCTAAGAAAACCACTGTGTGCTTCTCTCCAATGCTATAAAAATGAACAAGATGTTCTTACTCCCTTTCTTACTAAATCATAATTTTATGGTAAATTCCCCTTCAACTACACGCAAGTCCCTGATGCTTTTTTCAAGTCCATGTAAGAAAGTGAAAAACTTGAGACTGTGCAAACATTAAACACCTTTCAAACAGCCATCTTTAAGCAGGTAGTCCCTCCTGTTAATGTATTTCAGCTGGCCTTATATAAAAAGTTCTGCAATGGAATTCAGAGGATGCGAATCTCCACAAGTCCCACAGAACCAGCAAATACACAGTTAAATCTCTTGTTGCTCTAGAGCCCTTAAGAGAACTCACCTCTCCTGCTCCAAGGAACAGCACTTTCTGCTCTGCAAGTGGTTTACCAGTGGCTTTCTGTGCTGCCAGCAGTCCTGCCAAGGCCACTGAAGCTGTCCCTGTAAAAGCAGTACAAATCTAAGGAGAGCTGAACAGATCTACAATGGCAGATTATGGTTTTAGGCAAGGTTTTTGCATATACATTAAGGAACATAAACAAAGGGTATACCTTGAATATCGTCATTGAAGGTACAATATTTCTCTCTGTATTTTCTTAAGAACCGGAAAGCATTGTGGTTTCCAAAGTCTTCAAATTGGATAAGGGTGTTCTGGCCATACCTACAAAACATGGCAAATATTCCTATCACTAGACACATAAAGAAATAAAATCCCTTTAAAACGAATCCTGCACGTACTCAATTATCTTTGGAAAGAAGATGTCCTCAGGCTTTTCACTGCTTAAAATAGTTCCATCTCCGTTCTGTGCATATTTAACAGATAACTACAAGCAGCATGTTCCAGGTCACAGAGAAAATCACTACAGAGCCAGAAATACAGCCACGCCTCTTGACTTCTAGTCCTATCCTTACTCCTTAAATGACTGTTTCAAGGACAGTGTGCTGTGGGGGTTTTTTGCCAGCAGTTTTGGCCATACTTCCGTGCAGAATATTCAGTGTCATACCTGTCTGTAATGGCTTCCATAAATTCATCAATTAGGTCATCATAGACCTGTGAGCGATCCCTTTTTTGGTACAGGCCCATATAAAATGGATCTTTTAACAGTGTCTGAAAAAGAATAAATCAAAGACAGCACCAGGATGAATCACTTCCTCAATATACACTTTCCAGAGTTCACAGTAACACATTTCACACCAAAGATACTGCGTTTATATAGCCACTGTCACTGCCTCCAGTCTGTATCAATGTTCAGTAATTTCAGCTGCCACTTGAGGTTGGTGATGGCTGCTTTTAAAATGGAACAAATCAATACTGTGAGCAATACTTTAATAAATCCGATTCACGTTTCCAGCTTCTTAAAGTCAGGTCAACCTGACTGTCTATTTTACAGTGTTCCAGCATTCAAATTACTTCCAAATGCGCCATTTCACTGACAAATTAACTGGTGTTTTTCAATCACTGATGTGTAACTGTATAGTGAATTCCAAACCATTTACCCTTACATAAAATATTTGGGTTTATCTTAAATCAAAGTGCTCAAATAAAAATCTTCTCTTATAGTACTAGATACTTTTAAATAAATACTTTTCATAGGGATAACTTATGGCAGGCAAAGTTCAGTCAAACTCACCGTATTATCAGTTCCAACGTCGATGCACACAGGCAAGCATTTATCTGGATGTATTCCTGCACAAGCTGTATACAAACACAGTTTTCCTACTGGAATTCCCATCCCATACACACCTAGGTCTCCAAGACCCAAAATTCTTTCTCCATCAGTGACGACAACAGCCTGAAAACAAAAGCAGGTGAAATTACATACGATCACTGAAATTTATAAGGTTTAGAGCAATACCAGTTGCGGGTTTTTTCCAGGCAAAAATTAAGGTATGTTTGCACAGTCAAGCAAAGAACAGATTACAAGGAATATTTTACTTGAAGCAATAATGCTTAATGTTAGAATCTGCCGTGCTGCTTTTTCTTTGCTGAAATCCACTGCCCAAATCCTTGAAAGCTAAGTGGGAAGGATCCAAGCTGCCATATGGAACTGCAGCTTGTAACTTGGGTTTATGATTTCCACTTGTAAATCCAGACATCAAAAAGTTTGCGTAAGTATCATTCACCTCATCTCCCCTTGTCGTTCTCAACCCCACTGGGTCATACAGGATTTACTGGCAAAATCTGGGCCTCCCAGCTACCACTTCTGTGTCCTAATCTGAGGACGAGATCACCTCTCCTACTGCTATGTAACACAGTAAGACCCAGAGGTGCATCCCCCAACACCTCCCCAAAAGGTGGAATAATGAAATAAAATAAAAAGTTTGGCAAGTCTAGTTCTCATCATCACTGTTTACTCAAACCATAAACGTCATATTTAGGAAAACACACTGCTCTTCAAGATACGCATTATCTTCATTAGCTGTATTTTGCCATCATCGTCAAACAGCCAAGGATGCATTATTTAGTATTGACATTTCCATCACATACTAACAAATCTTAAGAAGCTCAACTGAGACTAAATAACAACTAGAAAAAAAAATTACACAGTGGTAGTACCTTAACGTCGTTCTCTGGCCAGTTGTTCACAATTGACCTTATATGGCCTCTGTCTGAGATAGAAATAAATAATCCTCTGAAAGAAAAAAAACAAAGCAGAAATATTTTATAGGTGGCAACTAGAAATTTCACTTTGCTTTGTAAAACAAAGTCAAACAGTACAATTTTTTTTAAATTGAAAGCATTGCAATCACTGACACAAACCACTCAAAGGACAATTTCTAATACACAAGTCTATTCAGCTACTTTGACACTCTAAAATAAGAACACAGAGAAAATACTTTTCATGATGCTACCTGGATTTTACACTACTACAGATATTCACCTTTAATACTCCTCTAGGGCAACACACCTCTGGTGTTAGCGTCAGGCATGACAGGATCTACGCTCCCCTGTAAGGGTATGAGAAGGGAACATGATCCTAAGCCTGGATTTACCTTAGTGAATCTCTGTTCACAACAATACACAAGGTGAGGGGAGGGAGAAGAAAGGAAAGAGAAAGACAGGGACTGAGCATACTGTCTTCTCCAAGACCAGGAGGAGAAGAGTGCTTCCCACTGTGGAGTGCTCCTCCAAGGGAACGTGGGAGGGGAGGTAAAGGAGCAGAAAGGAGCAGAGGTGAAGAGAAGCGTCTGTATTTCTTCTGTTCAAGCAAGCCCTCTGTGGTTAGGAGGAAAGGGGGCACGAAAGGCTCAGCAGAGGTGAGAACAGATAAATTACCAACACTTGGAAAGTGCTGGCTCTCAGAAAGAAAGGGGCACGTCCCGAGTTTCAGTCCATGTTGCTGTTTCTTGTACAGAAAACTTCTAGAGGGGGACAGTTTTCAAACTGGTCTATAATACATACAGAGACGTGGAAGAGGAAAGGAAGTATGTGAGAACTAAGAGTACATCCTTCACATCCCCAGCCCCAGATCAGGAACAAAACCACGAGGTTCTTACTGTCTTTATCACAGCAGCTGCACTACTCAGCCGAGTCCTCATGGCAGTGAAGGATGAGCCCTTCCTCCACACAGCACTAAAGCCCTCAAGCGAGAGGGCTCTGGAAATACACTTTGAATTGCAGTGAGAGTATCATGGAAATGAGCTGAAATGACTGCCAGTCTGAACTGGTTTCCTCAACACAGAGCTAATAACCTGAATGGTTGATTTGAAGTCACTGCTGAACCCAAACCAGATGCCAGCCAAGTGTATTTGCTGTGTCAGAATAACTGAAAGCTGACTCCTGGTAGCAACCGCTTTAATACAGGGACTATCTGCACCCAATGGAGTCTGCTGAGCTACCACGAGCCAAGCCTCTCCCCTCTTGCCTTGCCAACACCTCTCCTCACACACCACTCGCTGGCCTCTGCTCCTGCACCCAAGATGTCACTCTGTGCTGCTCTGCAGAGCGTCGCAAGAACCTCTCCGGCACTGCGACCCTTTGCCACCAGCAGGAACACGTTGGTCATGGCTTCGATTCTGCCGGGACCACAGTTAGCCTGAGCTTCCTCCAGCAAATCTGCTGTAGGGGTGTGCGTGCACTCCTGTTCCCTCTCTGCGCAGGCTGCGTGCAGGGGTGCGTTTAATGGTGAGTTACCCCTCCTGAGCAGAGGGGTAACTTTACGGCCCTGAAATGGCACAAATCTTGTATAGCTGAATCAAAATGAAATAAAACATTTCCAAACCTCAGGCAAGTATACAGAGAAAATGATAATAAAAGTAGCAGCAGTATATATTTATTGTTCTTACTTTGGTCTCCTGAAGATGTGTCCATACTGGGAGCAGGCAAGGCCTACTGTTGGTGTGTATACAATTGGCATTAACCGCTCAATATCATCTTGTAATACCCTATAGAATAGTTTTTCATTTCTCTCTTGGATTCCCATTATGTAGATATACCTGAAATTAAGCAAAAGAAAAAAAAAACCACTTTTTGTTTCACATTTATGCTTATTCAAAACAACATGAAAAATGTCAAAGCAAACGCCAAACTTGCTTCATATTATTTCCTCATGAAATTCATGCTTCCACTCAAGTCGGGCTTTCAGCACTAAACAAAAGTTGGAAAAGAGAGAGTAGCAGTACTAAAAAGCTGAAATAAAAATACTGGCTATGACATACCATGCATGCTAACAACTTAATGCACAAACATGCACTGCGATAAAAGATAACCCATGGATTTATTACAGGATGCAGCTGGGAGTCTCATTACTGTTAAAAAAAAAAAATTATCAGTGAAAGAATTTTTCATCCCAAAAAAGTAAGGTCCTGACAGTAAACTCTTGTTAATCCTAACATTAACACAGCTGTAAAACAAATTAACTCCTAACAAAAAGTTCATTTTGAAGGACTTACCTAGGTGTGTAAATTAAAGCTGCATTTTTGGAAATTTACCTACCAATCTACTGTGTATCAATTCATATTCAGGCTTGTTGACCCGACAACATAAAGATAATGAATTAGCAATTTGTCTTAGGCTACAGCAACTGGGCACTTTGCCAATACAGATGACATGACTGTTTCAGATCAGCAAGGGACATGATGTGGATTTAAAAGTCATCTTTCAGCTTTCATGAGAACAAAAGAGTTTTGATGTGGTCCAGTAAGCTTCAAACCATTCCAGTGCTCCTCTTGCCTTTAGGAGACTGCACATTTTAACACGTAGATACACATAGGCTTATATGAAAACAGTAACAGGATGCTAAAAACATGCCATTCTAAAAAAAACCAAATCAAAATCCTTCACAATTTTTTTCACCAAATCAGTGGGTTAAACAAAAAGAGATTGATATAAAAAAATTACCCATTATGAGACTCAAAATTCTAACCCTGTAATTCCTTTCTACCAGTAACTACTGTATATGATAAACACTTTTATACCTAATTATCAAACCCTCAATTTACCTTCACTCTCATATTTTACTAGCATGCACTAGCTGCCCCCTTCCCTCCCTCCAATAGTTCTGCGCTGTAACAACCTGCCACCCACATCTTACATATTACAGAAATACACATTACAGCAAGGTTTGCAGCTTTGTTACTGGCTAATTTGTGCACATTCTTTTTCGTTATCTTGCGACTATGGAATATAAGAAAAAAAAGCTCCCCAACCTCATTTAGCCCCATGATGAATGTGTGATTGATGAAAGCAGTTTTCTGTGCAAAAGTGAAAATAGCCTGCAACAACTGAAAAGCCCAGTGGAAGTACAGAAACCTTGTTTGGTTATTCCCATGAAATATTCTACAGCAATTTCCATTTACTTGCATGACAAAACAAGGCCAGAGGAGGGCTTACTTTTCCAAGGGGTCAGTCATTTTTGCCAAATTCTTATGGAAGCGTAAGGCTTGAATGTCTTGTGTCTCTATTTTAGGAGGTAGAAGTCCTTGCAACCCAAGCATCTGTCGCTCATGTAATGTAAAGGCCATACCCTGAAAACAAGAGAGGCGAGAAATAATTAGCAGTTCTTCCTCTAGCGTTTCTATTTATAACATCTTTCTATTTATCATTTCAGACTACCCACTGCATCCTTTTCTCATGGCAAGTGCCACAGAAGGCAGGGTTTGGATATCATTGCCTCTGCTGGGGTTCTCCTTATGCTTCGTGGGTATCCCTTTGGACCACAGCTTTTCTACATCTCTGGGACCTCACGCCCTTTGCCAGATTTCATTTTCCTCTGCGAAACTGGAGAACAACTAGAAGATCCCACTGCAGATAGGCTAAGGTTTAAAAGTAAAATAACAGCTGCTTCTTGAATTATTTCATAGGAATGTAAGGTTGTCCAGGAACATGTGGGTCACCCAGTCTGGTCCCTACAGTCACAGACACTAACATTCAGTCCAGAGAGCTTTCTCTGAATTGCTCCATTTGCTGCTTTTTTCTACATCCTTTCGGTACCCCAAGCCAGATCCCAAAGCTCCTGAACTGCCCTAATGCTTCTATTGAGATCACAGTTCAACCCGAATCCTTCATTTTTACTTAGGGCTAGAACTAATCTATTCCTCTTCAACTGTAGTTGTCTACTACCAAAACACCTAATTTGTAACAAATTCAGTTTTGGAATAGTTAAACCACAAAAATATCCCAGCATTTCCATTCTTCCCTGTTTCAAGGTGGATCAAGGGTTTAATTTATTGTTATTTAAATACTAATTTGAATTTTTTAACGATAACATTCAATAAAACTGGCTTTTCACTTAGTACACCTACCAGCCTGCTGTGAGCAACCTGCTAGTAGAGACATCTTCACCGGGCAGCTAACTCAAGGCACAATGCTGCAGAACATTAACTGATCCGAGTCCGGATTCACAGCCAACCTGGCTCAAAGTGCTGACCCCATTTCCGACAACAACTGACCCCACTTTTAAGTTTGCCACTTCCAAAAGAGCAAAATGATAAACTTTCCTTATTTCAGTTTATCCAACTGGGTCAGTTCAGTGAATGATTTAATCACGACTTATGAACGCAGGAGCTGAAAAGCCAGGAAAGCCTTTGCTGTGCCAAGGCTGTGCATCAATCTGTGAGCAAAAGCAGAATCTGAAAGGGAAAGGTCTGCTAGTTGCAATGTTTTGAAAGAAATGGAAACGAGAAACATCAGTTCTGCTCACAAACAACCCTTCCTTTGTTTACTAAATCAGCTAGATTAAAAAACAAGAGCATGTTTTCTGAAATTTCCCCATGCTGGAAGCAGATTCTTAATGCCAAGTTTAAAAAAAGGTTTAAAAAAGCTTTCTACGGTTTGTTTTATGCCTTGTAATTACACTCCAAATTCCTCCTGCAATCAGACAACCACAAAGAAAAAAATTAAAAAAAAAAAAATTTTAAAATTTTCCCACTTTAGAATAAAAGACATAAATTCAAATTAGAATGAATATATTTCCCCTCTGCTTATGTTTGAATACTTTCACAGGCACTTGTAGAAAGCACACCCATTAACAAAAAAAATCTTTAATTTAGAGTCTATACTTAGCGTAATTCAGCACACTTGAATGGTTTATAACCAACATAACTACTCCTTAGGAAAAAACATAATTAAAATAATTAATATTTTTACATAATTTTTCTCTTTGCTTATTTAAATCACATTTAATATCAGTTGTTTTGACTACACCGATTTCAGCAGACCACCTGCTTTTCTGTACTAATTCTATACTATGTTCTAAAGTAATAAAATATTTGAAGAGTTAGAAAGCAAGAAAAAAAAAGAACACACACAAAAAACTTCACAGTGTTTTGCAAAAAACACTTGCAAATACTTTCTTGCAAAAAACTAAATATTTAACCCTAAACTAGATCAACGCTTTGTATTTCTGACAACCTTCCATGTGATAGATTTGACATTAAATACTGAACTCAATTTATCATTTTTCTACTATCTGCGAGTCATTCGCACACCGTTGTTTTCTTCCCTCATGTAATTGTTATTCTCAAGTATTCTTCCAATATTGTCTGTTAAATAAATTTCAGATGACGGCTTACTCCTGAGCTTTTTATCCTTGCTGCTGGTCTTTTGCTGGGTGTAACAGTCACTTTAGCCACATGGTAGTTTTTCTGAAAACCGATTTGAATAATCCAGAACTTCCACTGAGAACATAACAGCAGCACCAGCATGAGAAAACAAAACAAAACACGAGGAAAACAGGCCGAACACCAATTTTTTTTTTTCCTATATTGCAAAGATCTACTTTAGTTTCACTTCTGCATACTTCACAAGAAATACTGAAAGATTCTCTGGGAATGTAAATGCATCTGCCAAAGTTGCAATGAAGCGAACCATGCAAATACACATCTCAGCTACCATCCCCTTTTCCTTAACTACCCCCAATTTGCTACCAGCAGCAGTTTATACCTTTTCAAAACAACTGTTTCTCAACACAAACTGTACTTGCAGCGCAAGTGATTTAGGATACAAAGCTGACTGAGTACAACTGGTAAACATCTGTAATACTTTGACTGTGACTTTAGGCACTACAAAAACAAAAATGATGCAACAAGATTTATGATATTAAAAAGAAAAAAAAAAGCTTAGTCTCTTTTCAGAAGATACATAAACACTGCTCAGTAAAGCCATTAACGTCACTAGTTTAAGGCACGTCAAAGGCCAGAATCCCTTCAGCGGATGCTGACATTTTACTCTAAACCAGCTGAAATATCTCACTAGCAAAACCTATGTCCTCCTCATCAGAAACTGGCAAGTCCCTTAAAAATAAAGTCTACCTAATTTCTGATTTCCAGTATTAGCATGACATTGGGACATGGCTTTTCCTTAATTTCCCTGTACAGTGAAACCAGTGACCTCAAACTACCTGGGTCCTTAATAATATCAAATGAGCCCTGAGGTTAGTACTAAACAGAACAGCCACCCATCTTTATTTATTCACATTTTTCCAGTCTACAGGCAACCTGGTTTTTCAGTGTATCTGGAGTTACAATAACATTAAACACAGTGAATTCTTTAAGTGGTACTAAGTACTTCCAGCTGTTTATTTATGTGACAATTAGATCTTATCGCATTAAAAGATGCTTTAATTTTTGCCCAGACCTAACTCAGGAACCTGAATGCCATCAGCCTCCATACAGAAATTTAATCCTCGTTCCAACTAGAACAGAGTAAGTTTAGTCCAGAGCAGCACTATAAAAAACCCAGAGCCCTTCCAACACTTGCTGTATTCCCATTCATTATTTTTGTCTATGACTGTCAGCTGCCTCTCGTTTTGGATCTGGGATTGCAGCTTGTTCCCCATACAGGACCCCACAGGACAGAGATTTTCCTTAAACTAGTGTCCCTAGGAGCTGCAGTATTACAAATTTCCTAGCCTTTTCCCTCATTTTATAAACCCCAGTAGAGTTTGACAGAACCAGCGAGCAGTTCCCAGTGAATCAGGAGATGCTCAGCAATTTCCAGCACTGGGATTGACGTTGAATGAATTA
>VYZW01008003.1:366071-440112 GCA_013401315.1 Balaeniceps rex | reverse complement strand
AGACTTAGCTAACCTGCAGTAGCTCTTATTTACTAATGATATGGCTTCAACCAAAAGCATTCCCCTGCAGAAAATGGGAAAAAGTCAGAAACAGAAAGCCTTTACAGACCAGCATAAAAGTCATCCAGCCTCTCTAGGGTTTGTTTCCGAGCACCAACGGTTATGGTAAAGCTGTACATTGCAAATCATGAGCATGATGGATAGAAATGCTTCATCTACACCGTATAGCATCACTGAAGACCTCAGAGACGTTTCACTAAACTGCTATTTTTCTAACTGAGCAGATGCCATTGCTTTTGTTCTCCTTTAATTGCATTAATCCTACAATAAAAAAAAAAGAAATCGGAAAAACTAAAAAGCAAGACAGCTTCCTTCCTTCCTCCACCCACCATCCCAGCAGCTCACAAGTCCTGAGCAGAATAGATGATCTAAGTGAAATGAGGTGCAATACTACCTACCACCTTTGGCACCTGTAGCACCTTTTCAGACAGGTGATAAAAGCTGGTTACAGATTAAACAGTGCCATCTTTCCGCATTTAACTCCCTTTAAAAGCATGCAGAGCTCAAGGAAGTTGACAAAAACTGCAGATGCATGCCTGTGCAACCTCCATCCAACAATCCCTCCATCTCCAAACCAGCTGGGCAGGTCACAACTTGTGGTGGGACTTTTGGGTTGGGTGTGTGCGTGCACAAGGAAACTAGCAGCTTCTATCAGTTTCCTGCCTTCTAGGATCCTTCATGACTGATCAGAAACCGCTGGTAGTATTTCAAGCGCTGCATTTCTTAGCAACATGACAATCACCATTTGCAGTACATCTCCACATCCTGTTTATCCTGGTTTCCCCAGGAAGGCAGATGGGCAATGTGTATTCCACACCCTGGCTGCTCAACCCAACTGACACAGTCTAAAAAGTATTAAAGCAAAAGAAATCAAATGTGTCAAAAAACAACATGGTGAGAAAGGGAAGGTGAGCATCTGCTTTTAGATCTTCAAGTTCACGCAATCTTTCTTCACATTCTCCTGTCCTATCCTATTTATTTTGTCCAACTAGCTTTAACTTTGGGTTGGCTTTTTTTTGTTTGTTTGTTTTTTATTCTGAATTGGAAACACACTGTTCGGATATTTGCCAGAAGTCAGTGAGGTCACCTACATCTTTGTCAAGAGAACTGGCTCTTTAAACAAAGGTAATCTATCGGAGCTTCTGGAAGTATTCAGTAAGGCACAGATGAAAATAAACTGGGCTGCAAAAGCTGTGAATGAATACAGCTGAAACTGTGATTAACGGTCTAGTTAAATACAAGACAGGAGAAGATGACCACCCGTATGGGAGACACATACTGGGACAGTTCCTCAGGAATCGGTCTGGGATTAAAGTGCCACTTGTGACACTGTCAGTGAATTCTTTTTTAAAATTTATCATGCATTCCCACACACGTGTGCCCAGGCACATACATACGTACAAATACGTGTGCATGCACGTGTGTGTTTAATGCAATGTCTTAAAGATATCTGCTGAAGCTAAAAATTTGGGAGGTATTGTCAGTACAGGAGAACGATATTAAAGAATGAAATAACCGAACAATATTAGGGAACAGAGTAATAGAAGAAGGGGTAATGAAATCAACTGTACAAAATACAGTCACGCACTTAGAGAGTAACAAGGAGAACTGATGCCACAAGGTAGAAAAATCACCAACTAAAATACAGAAAGTGTCACAAATTATTCAGAGTCACAAATTTGCTGCAAGCACACAGAAAGCAAACTTATAAATAATGTTACAGGTCACGTATTTCCAGTGAAGATAAAGACATTCTGATGCCACTCTACATAGCCAAATGGACATTGCCAAGGTCAGGGATCATCTATTCCTTCATCTGTTCTGTGCTAGAAGAAGCAGTCCTGGCCCTTGAGCAAGAATCCGAAGCATTCCCACAATATAAATAACAATTTAATTGCCAGTACTAAACAAATGACATTGTCCTAACAGTGTTGTCGGCGCCCAACAAGCTTAAAATGCTGCCTTGGCACAGCAGGGATCTCCAGCAGAATAAAAGGTCCTGAAGCCAATTAACTGTAATTTGAATCCCTGTCACAGAGCAGAAATCAAACATCACGGAAGATCGTAAATATACATGGATGCCAGCAATGCAGTTACAGTATGTTCTGCAATTGTTTGGCTGCAACAGCAAGGGCATTACGGATATAGCTCGTGACCTTTTCTGAGCCGCCCTGACAATAAACACTTGAAAAGTGGCCTTCAAACATAAAACCGCAAACCAGTTGATGGAGGTGTAGTATGTACCTGCAAAAGAGAGGGAAGGCTAGGAAAGAAAAGAAAAAAAAATGGTAAGAGAAAAACCTATGCTAATGGCAAAGAACAGGAGCAGATTAATCTGCACAAGGGGAAGGGGTGGTTTTCTGTTAGTGATGCTGCCATCTTGCAGTTCTTATTTTAGGGCCCACGTATATTAAAGGAGACCAAATGTTCTGTAGAGTTGATAGGGACTGTAAAAACTAAACATAAGCAACTAAAACACGAGTCATAAAATGATGATCTCAAGTTGCCAGCAAGAGATAAAGCCCTTTATCTGTGCCTGTATGTATATATGTATGCGCATGAGGCACTGTGGGCAAGAAAAGCACAAAGGGTAAAGTACTTTCCATATTTAGTCAATCATTTATTTCTCTGCTGAATTTCCAAAATACATTTCTATACAGATACTGCATCCAGTATCAAGCAGGATCACTTAACTAGCTCACAGATCCATTCAAACAGGTGTCAGCCTTAACGACAGACTGATAGAACAGAGCCGAACAAATGTGGAAAGTTTTTTTCCTCTCACAAATATAATTTCTTGGAGACATAAAAAAATAAAATAAAAAAAAAATCAACGGCTATTAATAAGCAGCTCTCTGTTCTTCCCCCCTCCTCAAAAAAAACCCGTAAAAAATACTGCATTGTGCTCAGTCCACCAGAGAATTCCAGTCTTAAAAAAAAAAGTTAGAAAGATATTACCACTAGAAAAACAATAAGAAATGACCTATTGTTTTTGTTTCTGAATCCTGTTGCATAATCAGCACTTGGAAAAGCTTACAGGGCTTGAAATAATTTCCACTGGCATGTCAAAGTGTTTATAGCTCAGAAAAGTCTCGAGATAATCTGATCTTGACAAATCACACCAATCTCTTCTCTTCTCCTTCCCCAACACAGCAATCCCAGTTTTACTTTTTGTAGTCAGCCAGTCCCTCACTTCTACAGCTCTCTCTATATATACACAACCTGCATTCACACAGTATCAAGGCATCTCACACTACACTATACTGTACAAGAAACAGTAAGAAACATGACTACAGGGCTACATTTTGTCTTCTTTTCTTTTCAGGACACTCAGGAACCATTTTTGCCAAAAGAAACATGAGCAATTCTCCCTGTAGTTACGGGCAGGACACAAGGAGATGCAGCTTGCAGTTCCTAGCTGGATATGCTCCCCAGATATTTTGAGCCCAACTTCTAATTCTGACAAAAAGAGAGGGACAAAGAAAAGAAAAAAAAAGATTGCTGTGCAGAGGAAAGAGCCAGCCTAGCCCTTCTGCTGAGAGAAAGGCTCAGGGTTATGTGCCTGGCTTGCCAGCTGGCCAATTTATAGCACCACATGCTGCTTTGTGTCTAGGCAAAGGGGACATGAGGAGGAGCTAAGAATACAGGAGGAGAGGAGTCAGGACCATGGGCAGAAAAGGAAAGGAAGGAAATTTACAGTGAAGGGGAAATATAAGGCATTACAGGAGGGGGAAAAAAAGAAAATCAGAGAATGGGGAAGAGGAGAAAAGCCAGATGTTAAAAACATAGGATAAAACTATGGAAGTCCAGCTTCCATAGCTCCATTGCTCAGGAAATACCCTGTCAGAGGCAGCTAGATTTGTCACCTTTCCTGACCACTTTAGACATCTTGGATCAGCTACCAAAAGTCCTCATCTCATTTCTTACTAGTTTTAGTTTACACATTAATTGTTTCAATATTCCTGAAGACTACTACCACTCTGGGAAAAAGAGAGATTGAGGATGGGGTTGTGGAAATCAGAAAATTTTTGTGAAGGGAAACAAAAAAAAGAAGCTACTTTCTTAGGAGAGGTTCCTCCCAACGCCTCTACCTCCCAGCTAGCTCCGTTCAAGGCTTATTTTTAGATCCTCTCTGTCCGACTCTCTGCACAGGGATGTTTCTTACTGATATGGCTCAGTCCCAATTCACAGTCTTGCAGGAAAAAGCCAGGACTAGGACAGAGAGGCTAACACTTTCTATCACTAGCAAGACTGAATTCAGAATTAACTTTTGTAAACTATGAGATAAGATTCTCTATCTGCTAAAGCTTTCCTTCAATTCAACCAGCCCAAAAACTAAGCCAGTAATCAGCAAGAATCAGCGACTCTTCATTTGGCACAAGGAAGCAGCAGTATTGGTCGTATAAACCACAGCAAACCAGGGGAAGCGCCAGCTGACAGAAGCAGAAGGTGTGATTGGAAGTCCTTGTACTGTAGGTGTCCATGTAGTAAAGTTGAAATGATCACTGACTCCTCCATCTTCTGTACCCTTTTTTGGCTGTGGCCCAGTACACCGCCTGGAGGTGGTTTAACCTTAGAACAAGGTCCATTGGACAATTACCGGATGAAGATAAGATATTTGATAAGCACATACTACCAACCTTGTTTGTTCGTGGGTTTAACATCAGTGGCTTGCCTTTTTCTTTCGTATGTGCGCTGCGACATGCCATCGCACAGGGAGTGGCAGCTACTCTTAGTCGAGAGAACATTTTTTTTTTAATACTGCACCTGGGAAAAGGAAAAGAAAATCATTCAGATACAGAGACAGTAGGACTATTGTTGTAAAAGAAACAGGCACATGCTAGGTAAGACTCTTTGCTCTAAACTGTGATAACCCAAAATTGCCTTGAGGCAGCCAGGAAGAAGAAAAAGAAGGCTTTACGATGATGAGAGCCCATGAGTGAGTGGAGAGTACATACAGGGATAGTAACGCGAGCTAGCATTGTGCTGCGGGCTGCAGTCAGGTCAGCCAGCATTCACTAGGTATTGTCTCATAGCTGCACCATAAACCCAGAGCAGGATTGCCATTAGCAAATATTAACCTTCTGTGGTGACCCGTGCAGCTGGCACCAGTGCAAATACCAGAGAGGACAGAATGACTTGGGCTAGTGCAGCAAGAAAATTTAAGCTGAGTTTCTCCAATAGCTTTCTCACAATGAAATCCTGTGGCCTGGACAACAGAAAGATAAGAAACTATGTCTATCAGCATATTAAAACTAGATTAAAACAAAATGTAGAATTAAAATGGTCAAAAATTCACTGAACTCTGGATTCCATGCTTAGATTTTTTAAGTTCCAAACCTAAGAAAATAAAGGTTATTTTCAGAGAGAATATGCCCTTTTCAATAAAGGATATGTTTCCCTAACAAAATAAAACATTTGTTAGCACCACTCAAAAGCTTAGCTCTTAATCTCGCCGGGTGATAACCACTCTCAAACCCATTTTATTCAACTATTAATTGCAAGTTCTTTGGAGCAGAAATTATCATTTATTACATGCTTGTACAACACGGTACCACCAGGGAATGTGTACCGGACTCGTCTCTAAACATTATTTCACGAAAACAGAGAGACAATAGCAATCACAGCGAGACCTTACGCAGGACCACAGCCTGTACATAGACACATAAAGATGGCAGGCCAGAAAGGACAGACGTACACAGCTCGGATGCAACATCGTGCAGAATCCTGACATGGGGAGAGGGAAAAACCAGATCCCTTTAGCAACAGGCCATTACAGTCAGCGGAGGAAGGCACAGATCCAGGATCAGGGTGGCAGGGAAGCCCTCTCCCCTGCACCCGGTGCTCCACCATCCCCTGGCCCAGCTGTATGTTCACATCCAAGACACACGCAAGGACAGTACAGCAGGTATGAGACATTTTTAAGCAGTGAAATGATGCATGGTTTGGATTTTTAATTTCTTCCAGATGGAAGCCAAAATTAGATTAAGGAACAAAACTTCATTATCTTAAATATAGCCTGAATACTTTAGAAGACCTTTCTATAATCAAATTTGCACACAATCAGCTTTTAAGACGGCAGACTGATCTTGCAAGTTACAAGCTGTGGATTTTCTGCAAAATCTTTCCAAGCATTAAAAGAACATGCAAACATTTAATATTTTTCATCATCAGTTATACCCGAGTTTCTCTTCCACCCACTACAAAGCATAGAGGAAAGCAGCACTGACATTCAGCAGGATCCCTTTCTCTCATCCTTTATTTGTTTGTTTAGGCCTTGCAATTGAAAAAAGTTCCACTCAAAACCCATGTGTTTAGTTGTTTTGTGGTAAGGAACATAAATTTGCTGCATGGAGACAGGATGAATGGAAGCCTTGCCAGCACTACAAACAAATGTTGCTTGTAACATGGTAATTCCTCCCTAAACCAGCTAGCGGTGGACTAAACACAGCTGGTCTGCCAGAACTCAGGGCAGCTGAAAATCGGGATCAGATAAGCAAAATTAAATTTGTGCTGCAAAACAACCAGCCTTTAGGAATGGCAAATTCAGTCTTAACTGTTTTTAATTCTGATTGCTCATTTGCCATCGTTACACAATTGCGAGTCCGTCTCCTCATGCACGTGAGGCTAAAAATGATCTGTGATTACAGTGTCACAGCAAACCTCAGCCCGCATCCTATCAGTCTGGTGTTCGGGTGGCTTCAATCTGTCATGAAGGAATTAAAAGTAGGCCAAACACCACACCTTATCTTACTCTAATTAAATTTAAATTACTTCATTGCAATTAATGAGCACTTAAGAACCAAACAAGATTGTGGCCCAGATTTCTCCTAACTTCATCAATTCACTGTCTAATCAACGAGAGAGAGAGAGAGAGAGAGAGACAGACAGACTTTTCAGGGGTGCGATTCAAGTCTTACAAATCTTACTTTCTTCTCTCCTCTGTGAGAGAGGAGACTTGCTCCTCTCCTCTGAGGTGCCATACAGGCACCTAAAATGATTCTCTTGGTGGAGGCTTCTCAGATGCACACAGCACGTGGAAGGAATCAGGCTTAATTTTCCACTCAGTCCCTCTCTTTAGATCCAAGAGATACGATCCTAGTTGATTTATATCCAGCATAAAACCTGACTGGTTACTCAGTCCTGAGCTCTTCTTCCCCTGCTTTTCTAATTGTCTCCTATTCCTGTTTCATCTCCCATCTTGCACATCTCCTCTAACTCCCTTTGTCACAGACTTTTAAACATGTTTTAGCAAGAAACCGCCTCCAAAACTCACCTTAACATGAGTTACCCTGAAACCACAAAGCAAGCATAATTCCCCATCCCCTGTCCATTCTCCTCTGTGCTTTGCCCGTGTGGCCGTGGCCCTCCAAGGCTCACCTAACCTCTCCTCCCGGCTCTGCTGGCCACCAACCTGGCAAGAACAAGCCACCCATCTGCCGAGGTCCTTCTGCTTTCAAAATCCTAATTCCTCCTCAAGAATACATGCACAGGACAATCCAGTAACCTTTACGATTAAAAATCAAGGCTACATCTATATGTGCCACTAGTAGTTAAATGCTTTTGGAAACATAGCTCCCAGGCTGACGCCGCTCACCCCCAGCCAAGGCTCACGGGAGAGCTTGAGCCAGATGCGGCACCGGGGTAGCCATAAAAACAGCTCACACCAGGAGTTTGGGATTACAGCTAACAGCTTCTCAGATGAAAGATACCACCGGATAATAAAAATACTTTAGATGTGGCATGGTCCGACTGACAGCAAATAAGCTGCCCTGGGCAGCTCCGCTTCTCCTCTGGCCTGGTGGGAAAGGAAGAAGGGACACGGAGCCTCGTGCCCAGTGGCTCGTATTTACCAGCCCCGTTTCTGGGAAGGACTTCAGGCAGACAGCAAGCTGCAAGGACAGGTCTGCAAGAAAGGTCCCCAAACCGGTGCCTGGTTTCAAGGAGATGAAAGGGTCGGGTCATGCTGCTTTGTGGGAAGGTTTTTAAATGGTCTCGTAGAAGAGAGGCCAGGCTTGGGATGGTGGGACTAGAACCATCAGAAAAAGGAGAGATGATTTTGATGGTAGAGGCTGATAGAGAAGGGGGAAGGATGTCAACTGAGGGAAAGACAGGAGGTTGCAATGATGTGAAACAGACACAGAGAGGACTGAGGTTGTGCAATGTCCTGTGAGGAGGAATTAGGAAGGAAGCAGAGGAATTGAAAGAGGAATAAAATTCCTGCTAAAACATGTGTCAGCATAACCAGAACAAGGATTTCTTTTCTTCTTTTAGTACTTGACAATGGTAAGGACAAAACATGACTGTGGTGCACCACTAGACTTCATCCAATACAACTGGTAATTTTTGACTTATTACCACATACGTGCCGTGTCACAATTTAAGAGAATTAAATTCTTCAGCGTACCAGATGACAGCTCTCTTCTGTGCCTTATCAGGAGGCATCTGGCCAGGTCAAACTAATTACCGATACTGCACAAGTGCCCTTATCTAGGAGCAAATGTTTTGCTGCTGCAATTACGGATGTTAAATTGCAAAAGCTACTTTTAAGGGAAAGTTTCATCATACTTTTAAAAGGTACAATTACATTGCTCAGAGTCAGGAAGCTCAGTGTCAATTAAAGCAAGGTCTGCTTCAATTACTGCACAGGCTGCCTGATTTGTGGATTATACCTTAATACTGAGGAGTAGCTCTCAGTGGACAGCAACTTACGCTTGATGACTTTGCAGTTTTCCTTCAGTTTGAAGGATGGCTACACATAAATCTACTTCAAGTAGTCCTGAAATCCTGCATAAATGAACAGTTCCAGTCTTTCTTTCATGACAAAAATTACCAAGACCTGTCTGTTAACAGGAGCTTGTTCTTGATAACACAAGCTGGAATTATTAATTCAAGACCATACAGGCCTCACAGAGCTTCCAATCCTTCTGGCCTCAATCTGTTCTGTTTTTTTAAGCACCACTGCTCTAGGGCCAACAAACATTTTCTCTTATACACCCACAGCAATCTAGCTGGTGAGTCTGCACTATCCCAAGCCTGGTGTGGATGCACCATTGCACTCTATTCTTTTTTTTTTTTTTTTTAAATAAACAGACAAGCCTTGCCTACCCAAGCATGACACAAACCAGGCACACACTAGCTGGCTTCATCACTTCAGTAATGATAAAGCAGTCTAAAATTATTACATTAGGCAAGTACCAACTATAAGTGTGTCTTCCAATGAGACTTTTACTTAAAGAAAGCAGCTTTCCCTGCACCCTGCAGCACTGCAGCGGGTGCTTTGCAGCTCAAGGGGGAAGGTGGCACTTCCATTTTACAACAGGAGCACCCCAATGCGTACGTGTGCGGAGGAAGGAGCAGAGAGATGAGGCTGGGCAACGCAGTTCTGCACAGCAGCTCAGCACCTCTGACGCCCTGAGCTGACCAGATGCTGTTGGGGGAAGTGAGCATAAAACGGTGGCAATAATAGTTCAGGTTCCTTCCAGCAAAATCCTGAGGCGTCATTTTAAAGGACATTTCTAAGGTACCTTGAGATCTGCAAAGTAAAAGGAACAATCATATCGGGGGGGCTGTTACTAATAAAATGCTCGGCAGTGGTGAGCGGGTCATTTTGGAAGCAGATCTTGAAAATACTTTTCTTCCCTCTTATTCTGAGGCAACCAATTCAACAAGGAGAAAAGTTAGATGCAGAGTACTTAAGAAGCAGAGTAAAAGTTCACAATTTGAGGCTTGAAACGTTCAGCAAATGAAGCACACAGGCAAATTCAAATGAGAGTAACTTCAAAACACCTTTGTAAAAAGAGCATATGTTCTCTACATTACTTTAACTTACAATATTAGCAAACTTCTCACAGCACAACTAGAAAATAGGATTAAGTTGTTTGGTGTTGGAGTCTTGGTTCGTAAAAGCTCTTACCACACAACATCAGAGAGCTATTTGTTTATACGTTAATGGATCTAACCTAAATATTTTCCTTAAGCATCAGAAAGTCCATTATCTTGTACTGTGGAAACTGCAGCAGCGGTATTTTTGGCTTACTCTGACAAGATGTATTCACATTCTTGATTTTATTCCATTTGTCTTCCTGGGAGGGCTCCGAGTGGTAAAGGTAAGTGCATCTATGTATGCGGGACAAAGGCCTTATCCTGCAGAATCCTCAGAAAGATTCCAGGACAGTGAATTCCTCCAAACAAACAGAAAGCCACTGTTCCTTTATTCTGAAGAACTGGTACACAGCTGTATTAGAGTTGTTTCCTTCAGTTCAAAAATACAGATTTTTTGGGTATAAGCTGAGAGAGAAACAAGGATGTTCTCAACAACTGCTGCACACTTACAAAAGCAAATTCTTCCTGGGAGAACAACTCAGCAATAAGCACGGAGAAACTGAGCTGCTTGCTAATTCAGTGCCCATCAGCTGAACTATAAGGCTGTCAACCTCTTATAAAACTTGGTGTGCACTACAGTTAGGACTTTAAAAAACAAAATGCTGCTTAAATTACAGAAGAATCTGAAACTATCCATACGCAATTAGTTACCAGCCCAAGTAACAGCAAAGCGTTCCTTCTCTTGCAATAAAGGTGCTGCCACCAGTAGTTAAAGATGAACATTCAATTAGTACTCGCTCAAGCACGGCACGCTACCACTCATTTTGACAGCTTCTTAGTTTGCAGAAGAAAAAGCTTCAGATCTCGTCTGCACTCACACTGCTAACTCATAACAGCACTGCACGGGATTATCAGAAGTTTTGTCCTGGGACTGTAACACAGGCTTTCTCTTAAAGTACATGCTCAGGCTAATTTTCTACAGACCTGACCACATCTAATAGAGCCAACAAGACATTAGACACTGCTGGCTGCACACACGCGTGGATTGCTTGCAGAGTTTCATATTCTGCCCAGCTCTTTGTATTACCCGTGTGTATATGCACATACATAGAAAATTTCCCTTTGCTGTTCACTACTAACTACTTGGAATTAAGACCACAAAGATACCAAATAGTTAATAGCTTGCTTGGCTGCAAGATCGTCCTTTTTTATCAGCCCTTTATCAACATCGCTGTATGTTTTGGGGTTTCTTCAACGAGCGAGAGATTCGTGCCACGACATAACATGCCAAGTTGCTCAGAGACCAGCTCTTATCTTGTACCATTTAACGTTATGGCGCAACGAGGCCAAGAGGAGCGCGGGACCTGCAACGGTGGCATTTCAAGCAGCCACCATCACTTCTTTTAACAAACAGCCGAGAGGCAAAACCCAAGGACCACAGAGACTAGCTCTAAAAATACCAGGCAGCCTGACGGTGTTTCCTCTTCAACGCCGCACCAGCAGCTCTGCTACTTCCCAACTTTTACTCTCTAGCTTTTAAGGCTGCACCACAGAAGTTCACGGCAGGTTGAGAAGTGGGCACAGGGACCGTCAGCCAACGCTGAGGAGCTGCAGAAGCTGCTGCACCCTGAATTTGGGGAGTTTGGGGGAGCGTTCTCCCAGGCTTGACCCAAGGAGCTGCTACAAACCCCAGGGGTTGTTCTGGGAGGTTGGGCAGCTGAATTTGTCACCCATTTTGACAGCTGGTGAACAGGCAACCCTGTGCGGCTTAGGTAGCTCATGTCCTGTTTCCTCAGAAGCAAAACAGCCGCCTTCGGTGTCCTCCACCTGCCGCCGGGGCCGGCCTGGCCGAGGGCAGCGGGCCGCGGCGGGCTCCCCGCCCCGAGGGGGCTCCCCGCAGCAGGCCGAGCCTCGGGGCCTCCCAACAAACCGGGGCGGGGCGGGGGAGAGCTGCTGCTTCGGTGCGACTTCAGTCGGCCCCAGGGGACCGGACCGAGGGACGCGGAGCTCCCTCCATCCCCCTCCCCGCTCCCGGGTGGGCCTCATCTCCCCTCGCGGCAGGACGGGGCTGGCCCCACGCCCGGGCCCTCCCGGTCCTGCCCTCCGCACACCTCCGGCCGCAGCTCGGTGGCACGCTCGGCCAGGGCGCGAAACGAACGCCCTCTCCTCACCCTGGCAGGCGGCAGGGCCGGGGGCGAGGTTTCAAAGGGGGGAGGCACTCGAGGAGGAAAGGCGGCAAGGGTCGAGGCTCTGGAGAAAACGCCCCCAAGATACGGGTTTGTAAAGAGACAGAGGCCTTTCGTACGCCATTGCAATTGTAAAATTGTTACCAGAACGGGATCTACCTCCTCCTGCGGCTGCTGCCCTCTGAGTGATGCTGGCCGAGGACCTGTTTCTATTGTGCAACAGCAGCTCCCATCCGCCGGAGCTCCGTCCGCCTCGGAACCCACCACTGAATGGAGCAAACAAGGAGGCACCGGGGAGGGACACCCCGGAGGGCGGGGTGTTCCCCATGACTGGCAACCGGCGCAGCCAATGAAAAGGAAGCCGGCTGGCCGGCCGCGCTCGGCCAATGAGCCTTCTCCCCCGCGGCTCCCCTCCCTGACAGAGGGGAAACCGGGCCAGGCGCGGCCGGCCGCGGCCTGTTATATGTTAATTAGGCCAGGCGCGACAGCGAATCAGCGTGGAGGGGCGGGGCGCGGAGCCCGGCCACGATGGGGCGGTGCTCCAGCAAGGGGGCGGGGCGAGGGGTTGTGTGAGGGGACTGGGGTCGCGAGGGGACGGGGCCGTGAGGGGACGGGGCCCGTGAGGGGACGAGGCCGTGAGGGAACGGGGTGGCACCCGCGATGGCGGGGTGGGGTACGCGGCTCCTGAGGGGCGGTGCGCAGGGGAGGAGGGCGAGGCACAAAAGGCAAAGCAGGAGGGAGGTAGCAGAGAGCGGGTCCCTTGGTGGCGGGGAAACGGGGGTCCCCCCGGGCACAGTTACTTGAAGCAAGATGGACGCCGCTTCCCAACAGTCAGGGCCACAGTGCTGGATCCCCTACACCGCTTAAGGCTCCCCAAAACACGCTGAGCAACAGCACTGAGGAGTTAACCTCTGTCTCGTGTGTTGCCATACAGAGCCTGAAGGGCTGGAATACCCTTAATGTACCGCACGTTGGATTAAAACAGAAGACTTGGCAGAAGGCAGCGAGGCAGCTAATGCTGTGGGTCAGCACTGAAATTGCCAGGCCCAGACAAGAATCGTGGTCCGAAAAAGCATCGCTTTTCATAATAATGTAGGGCTGTTTGTCCTAACACTGGTCTTACATTCTTAATAGAAATTATAGCTTCCCCAGCTAAGCTTTCACAGTGTTTGGAGAGGGCAGGTACGATGGTATGAAATGTGACCGCTCAGCTCATCTAAGACTTCGTCCATCTCCTCTCCAGCCCAAACTCTGAGATGCTTTCCAGTGTTGCGAGTTATGAGGCTGTTAATTCTCTGCTGGCACTTAACGTGATTTAAACTGTTAGATGTACAAATGAGCGCTGTGCAGTTAAAAGCAGCAGAGTTGCTATGGTAACTGTAACAATAACTATATAAACCCGCTTAATCAAAACCTCCTCTTCTAATCATGATTTTGAGGCCTGTCATGAAGTGCGTATTCGGCTGCTTTCCCGCCCCCGTCAGCATGACTGCGATGGCTTTGAAACGTTTCTGAATAATGTGGTGCTGCACCTATAAACAAAGGAGATTGCTAAAATTACATGCAAGGTCATGACTTTGTGCCTGGCTAAAAATAGCCCAAATTAAAGGCATTTAAAAACGCCGGACTTTGTACCCGAAGAGCATAAATCAGTATTGCTGTAAGCCCGTGTCATTTTAGACCGGTTGAGGATCTTGCCCAATATAATGAACAGTTAGTGCCTTGCTGAAATACACTGCATAACGCTTCTTTGTGAAAGAATGACTTGTCTTGAAAGCTGTGTTGTAAGTCCCAGAAGAGAAAAACCTCCACCCCAGGGAATGGGATTTAGGCAGGGCTGCAGGGGCTGAAACTCCCAGCGACACTTTTTAAGGGGAAGGAAATCTTTCGTTTCTAGACTACTTTTCCACCAGCGTTTTCTCCCAGCAGCTCTTTGGTATCAGTTAAATTCATTCTCAAATCCAGACTCCAATCCACCGAACCTTTTTCAAGCGACAGGTCGTTGCGGAGAGGAGGTCAACGGGGGTGCTTTACGTCTGATCTATATGGACAGCGATCCTATGTAGCTTGGGACCCTGCTTTCTCAAGCCTGTTCTTCATCTCATGCTGCTACATAGCCACCGACCGACACTTAAATTTAGAGCTAATGCATGCAACCGCCTGTACTATAGAACAAGAGAAGCAGTCATTTCTTCTGCTTCCTCCTGAGGACTTTTATCACCATATTTGGTGCTCAACACAGAAGAGTTTCTTTTGGCGCACATGATGTTGTTGCTTTGCTGTTGCCAAGAGAACAACTGGGAGCCCTTGGCATTCCTCAACCCCTGAAAGCCAACTGTCGCGGCTCTGCTGTCTCTCTTGGCTGTACAGCACCAGCCTCAGGCAGTGTCACAGCTCACTCGCTATGGGGCGTGAATTCATTCAGAAATTTTTAATACAATGGGAGACTATTCGATTATTGTGGCAGATTTCCCACACGTGCAGGCCACTGTGTTTTACTGGGGTTCTTCTTCAGAGGAAGCCAGCGGTTTGCCCTGGAGTAAAATGTGTCTCCCAAAAGTCATCCGATCGCAGTTTGAAGGTATACGTCAAGGTGGTTTTCTTAAATCACTCTCCTAAAACCATGCTGTGTTTCCCATTTGAGTTTTCCTGGACTTTGGATCATTTGCTGCTTGTTCTGTCTCTCTTTGCTAAATCACAGTCTCGGATACTTCCCGTTTCATTTTTCTCATGATAAACCTTACAGATTGTACCGAGCCTGTCTGATAAGTCAAACAGAAGACTTTTGTTTCCCACCCTTGAGATAATTTCGTCTCTCCGTTCTGTAACATTTCTAGTTTTTCAAAGATCCTATTTAAAGCAACACCACCAGAGCTGGACCCAGTGTTCTTGTTTTTTATATCACTGATCCTTAATGTGAATTTAAAAAAAAAACCCACACTTCTCTGTTCTACTCACCTAGATCCAGGGCTCTTTTCCTTCCCTCCATAGTGCTACCTCAACACCTCCACTGTCACTCCCATTACTGGGCTGATAATGTAGCTATATACACACAGCTACTGAACAAATAATTATTTAAGCAGTCATGTTAGTCTTTATCTACCTCCAATCTCAGAAATTTTTACAGTACAGACTGGCAGACAAGCCATCTCCCAAGAAGAAAGTTTCTGTGGCTTGATAAAAACCGGCATCGTCACCTTCCACTCTTTATTTCTGTTAAAAAATGCTGAGGGTTAACTATATAGTGAGACTAACCCTCATATGGAGAGATGACCTACTGACTCTTCTCATTTACATTATGAGACTACAGCAGGAACTAGGCAGTAAAGGTGATCGTTACCTCAAGGCAAGGTTTATGAAGAAAAATAGTATCTTTTATTACACCAATTCCACTAAAAGATATTACTTCTCTCCACAAACCTTACCTCTTTTACATCTTTAGCGCAACAACACTGCTAATTACCTTTACACCGTTTCTATTATTTTGATTCTACTTCTGCCTAGTAATTTTGCTCCATCTTGTAAAGTTGTCCTGCTTAATTTCTCATGTAGCATTTTTGCTGTTAAAGTGTTTGCTATTAAAGAGTTTTACCATCCAAACCAACGTTCACATGCAGACTGTATTTTGGGAATAGTGTCTCCCATGCCAATTCCCACACTGCCTCCAGCAATTGTTTGGGAAAATGCTAGCTGGCCTGATCCAGAACTATGTCTGGGAATGCGCTATCGATTTAACAGTGCAGATGACAAAGCTCCAGCTCCTGGGGACGTTTTGTGGCACTGTTAAATGTGTCTTGATTAGGGATGACTTTCCTTAAACATATATCCATACGTTTCTGTAAGTCTTCCCAGTTAGGGAGCTTCGGCATGCATGGATACAAGTCCCCCCCCTCCCTAGTTCTGATGAATTCCTCTGTCAGTGACTCGTATAACTGTCACTGCAGGTTAACAGGTCTGGCATTTGCTGCTTTTTAATTTCTGTTTTACTTTCCCTGCTTGTGATCTGGAGCCTCTTTTTAGGCTGGTGACCCATTTGACCTCAGATCATCAGTTGCTTCTCTGCCAAGCTCCTGAACGGCCAGGGACGAGGGACGTGGTGACAAAACCTGACATGGTCTAACCAGGTGGTATTTCATCTTGCTTTTCTGGCTCTTCCTCTGCTTCCTTCAATTTTCACTTTCTTCAGTCCACCTTCAACACTGCCCCACACTACTTTACTTATCCTGACCAATGACCGTCTCCTCCCTCCTCATTTTTGCTCCATTTATACACCCACACAGCAAGTAGAATATTTGCAGCTTGCACAGACTTACCTGTACTGGAGCCTTCGCAGGGGGAGGCCACAGCCTTTTTGGTGCCTTCATCCCCTAATAAATCTACTTTTCTGCTGGAAATCAGGGTAAACCCCTTCCTCTTCTCCACTGCTGTTAGTTGTATTAGTCGCATTAAAATCAGGTAGATTTGTACGTGCTGTGGTCACAGCACTCAGCTCTGGTGCGGGCACACAGTGACCTTTTCCTACACTATCCTCATAACTGGGAGCTTTCTTCCAGAGGTCATCTACAGCACCTTACCTCTGCCCTTCTGAACCATCTTCCTTGACATCACATTTCTTATATTTCTTCTCAAGGGGCCAAGCTCCTTAGCTGCCTTGATGGAAGGACAGAAAGACATGGGGCCTGAACTGACACTGGCAATTTAGGGTCGGGAGAGAAACCTCGTGTCTTTATTGTGCCTCCTTTAACAGCAGAAGTAACCAATTAATTTTCATCATGAGGCTTGAATGGTTTATTGCTCTGTCTCCCTTTTGTGTGATTATCCAGGAGGGGCTGAGGACTAACATAATCCTCGCAGATATTCCATATTGCAGCTCTGCAGTGAAAACAGCAAGTAAGGCAAAAGTGCAGCTTTGTTGATAGAATTGTGCTGGTGGTGGGCCCTACTCCAGCGCAGCAGTCTCATTCAGGGGTTGCATCTATCCACGTCCACGACCAGTGTAACCATATCTGCACAAGTCTGCAGCATCGACTTGTGGCTTTGGGACCGTTAATTCAAGCATAAAGTAGAGTGAGTACAGAGGGGAAGGGCTGCCCTCTTCTGATCGCTCAGTACAGATGAAGTTGGGATTTTCATGCCTTTATTTGACCAAAGCTGATATAAAAAGCACCAAAATCTTGATACTAAACTCACAGTGAGATTAGAAGTGCTAAAGTCCCACTGACTTCAGTTAAGCTGGAAAGAGGCGCCACTCAGACACCTCAGGGGAGAGTCTAACCCCACCATCAGCAAGTGTTTGGTGACATTGCATCTGGGTTTAAGATCTTGAAATCGGCATACAGCACTTTTCTGTCTGTCTCTCATCTAATACAGTGTGTATGCATGCTGCAGAATGAGAATGGACCTCACAGGGACTGATCAGAGCCGGTGTTCAGACGCGAAAGTTAAAGGACGAGTCCTACCACGCTCAATGACTCTTGCTTCTGCTTTAAACTGGTTGCCACCACGCTCTCAGCCTGGGCTTCCAGGCAATTACACTGGTGCCTCAGGCTTGAAACTCTCTCTAATGAGAACAGTGTGCTTTTGTCTCCATATGGCAGTGACAGACAAAAATAATAGAGAAACCTGCCAAAAAAAGATCAATTAACCTTCATAGGTCTCCAAACTTTGGCTTGAGAAACCAAAGAGTGTATTTTCTGTACTTGTTAGCACAATATCATCATCTCCACCCTGACTTCTCCATAAGGCTAGCAAAGGATAGCATCCCAACCGTGCAAATCAGCTTAGTTTCCTACGAAAGAAGTGAGAAAAGAGACTATGAGCTGATAAGCAGAGTACCATCTTGGCACTAAAGAGAAATGGCTTTTGCTTTCGGAGCTACCATTTGCCTGCTGAACATCGCTGAAGGCAAAGCAACCCATGGGACTCTGCTAAAGCAGCGTTGTCGCTGCTGACCCACAATGATACACCTATGTCTGCGTGGACTTTTCTGCATTTCAAGTCCTCCGACATGTACTCTCACTGGCCACATATTGCTAGCTGAATCATAAAATCTAACTCCTCCTGCAGAGGAAGGTTGATATTAAAAGTGTGATCAAGAAGAAACAATTACATGATGAGTTTTTATAGCTCAAATAAACAATAAAAGCCATAAATTCTTTACACTGATTGTGCATCGTACCGCTTTCCAGAACGTGCGGACATCTGGATTTGGAACGGTGTCAGATGTCTTAGTTATGAGATATCCGGATAGAGAATTACAAGCCAGCGACAAAACCTCTGCTATAAAGTGAGCTTTGGCACTTACTCAGAAGCTCTTCTGTAGTTTAAATTACAGAGAACCTAACTCATCAAGATTTCATCAGCACTGCTGTGAATGGAAGTCTCCGATTCTTGACACCTTTCACGAACAAGATTTTTCTCTTTCCTGAGAGCGAGGGAATTTGAGTCTCTTGAAAATTCAGACCTATTTAGCTAGCAAGGTTTTTTCCAGTTTAGGCTTATTTTCCTCAATCCAAGGATCAGATGGGCTGAGGCTGAATGAAGCCACTGCTGAAAGGCACTTGAGGATAAAAGATGGCATGACACAGAGCTGCAGGAGCCACAGATCTTACCTCTGCTCTGAGCCTGCTGGCCAGAGGTCTAAAGGCAGCGGGCTGAAAGAAGAAAGCCATCAGGCAGCCATCACAGAAAGCTGTTAGGAACAATTTACCCTCGGTAAATCTATGTCGGTTGTTCCTGACCACCTTTATCTGCTTCAGGTGCTCAGAAATGGCTTCCAGGACGATTTGCTCCCTTGTCTTTGGAAAAGGAACCTCAGGACCTCAGCTTAGGCTGCCTGACCTGCAGGCTCGAGTAATCCCTTCTGTCCTGAGGAGGGTTTTGGGGTCCCTTTGCACCCCTGCTGTTATTTAATGCCCTCATTTAATGCACTCCCAGGGCTGCTTCTCCACTGCTCCAGAAGTCAGTTGAAGACAAAAGGTGCTGGCAGTCCCTAATCGGGAAACTGCCAGCAGAGGCTGTTAGATGCTGTCAGAAGCAAAAGCCTCCAGATGCCAAGCCTCACCGCAGCGGTCCCCCGAGTCCCCAGGGAAAGCGTGTGGCCAGGCCTGGAAGCGGGTGCGCGGGACTGCAGTCAGTGTGTATTTTCTACATGGTTGAGCCCAGGAGAGTCAGTTCATTACTCTCCCTCAGTCTCAGTCGTTCCCCACAGCTCCTGCAGACTGCAAATTGCAGCCGTCGGAGGATACTCACAGGGACAGCAGCTGTACGTGTTGCTTTTTGGATACTTCACTTTCCAGCACTGCACACAAAGGCCTGAACAAGACGACGTTGTACTTTTTCAACCACTGATAAACTCACATGAATGTGAGCTGTACATTATCCCTGTCCCAGATGTCTGGGGGTGGGGTGTGTAGAGTTTATGAACAAACTCGTGGCACCACCAGCTTACTGTTCAGAAAGATTTGGACTTATTTTGAACTCCCCCAATAGGTCGCATGCTTCTCTCTATGAGACAAAAAGCAGCCTCCAACATAATTTTTTTAGATATTGCTACAAAGCATGAGCCTCTTAGGTTTTAAAAGCCACCTAATTTAGCAGGTACACCTATCAGTTCAGTCCCACATGGGAAGAGGTTACCCCCTGCCTTCTTTCTCAGAGGGTGCAGCAAAGATACTGTCCGAGCTGAAGGTGGGATTTTATATTTTTTAGATGCATTGATACAATCCAGGTGGCCTCAGCACCTGTGCAGTGTGGACTCAGGTCACCAGAAACAGCACAATTTCCTTTTCTGTTCTAACCTCTGTTACTTAAATACCAACGCAGGCGAACAGAGTGCTTAGCCACATGCATGCGCGCAACAAAGCGCAAGAGTAATCCCCATTGACTTAACTGACTCTGCTCTCCTGCTTGATGATGATGTGCTTAAATACTTCGCTGGAGAGAACCTACCAGATGCAATTCAGCAAGACAAAGCACCTCCTGGCTTCATTCACAGGAGCGGGGGACACTCACCACCCTGCAAGCCCAGACCTACAGCCGCTCCTCGCTGCTCACACATATGCCAAATAGGTGTGATCCCATTATTTCTCCCTGCAGGGGGAAAAGCTTGATGTCAAATCACCAACCGCTGGTACACCCTCGCCCTGCAGCTCTTCTGCGCATCACGGGCACTGAAAATGGAAGTCTGCTGGAGGATGTAATGCCATGGCGGGGCTCTCGCCCTGGGTGGTGTCATCATTTTGAGTCCCCTGTGGGGTTGATCTGTAGGGTTTAATCCAGGCAGTGAATTAGAAAGGCCAGGAACCCCACTTTTATCAGCTCCCCTGCAGAGGGCGGTCCGTCCTCACCTAAGACAGCTCACAGCTCCAAGAGCTGCACAACTCTGAAGTCAGACAGACTTTTAACCAGGAGACACAATTCTTCCCACCTGCCCAGTGGCTGGGAAAGAGCTGCCCTTGGGAGCGACAGCCTCACCTGGGGACATCCTCCTGAAGGAGACCTTTGTCTGGCTGTGATTCTGCACCCCAGATGCAAACAGGCCTCCAGGACCTGGAGGATTCAGTCCCTGAATCCACCACTTGGCTCCACTTCTTCCATCTGCCTGCTCAGATGGTTTCTCCCTCCACCCCTTCTTTTCTCTATTCACCTCCTCAAAGAGCAGATCCTGGCTCTTTTGTGGCTGCTGCTGAGCAAACAGCTCTGGAGGTCCAGCAGGAGCCTCAGCCAGAAACAGAGCCACAGTCGCTGGGGCATGTGGGCTCGGTGTCTGCCCTTCCCTGGATGAGCTGGTGCAGGAGGTGGGTTCCCTGCAGGCTGCTGCTCGGCCCATTCATGATAACTTCACTGCCCTAAACTAGATCATCTTTAAAGGTCCCTTCCAACCCAAACCATTTGATGATTCTATAAAAGCTTAATGATTGAAGAAGAAAACCAGAGGATACCTCACTCTTTTTATCAATCGGTCTAAACAGGTTTTTTTACATCTCCCATTTTACAGATGAGGTTGACCACACACAGAGAGCTGGGGTGATTTTACCCCTGGGCACTCAGCAGACCGGGGAGGAGCAGGCTGCAGAGCAAGCCCCAGAGCAGCGCTCTGCCTTGCTCCTGACCACCGCGTCGGGAAATAAGGGTTGGCTGATGGAAATCGAGTATGCGCACAGTGATGCTCAGCTGAAGATGCAGCAGCACACAGAGACCACACAGCTCCTGGGGGTACAGCTCGAAGTGGCAGGCGAGAGGATGGAAAATCTTAGCATTTACTGGCAGCTGCTGCGTTTGCGGGTTTGAGGAACATCATTTAGAGCAACGAAGTACCTGCTGCAGGAACGGGCCCTCGCCCGGTGGAGAGATGACGAACAGGTCTTGCCCATGTCTGGTTTATAATGAGCCAGTTCAGTTGGTGCAAAATGTCAGTCGGTCTCTCTGGGGACAGAGAAGTGACAGCCAAAAGAAGAAACTAAGGCTCCTGCTGTTCAGCCCCTCTGTAAATGGCTCTGTGATTAAATATTTCAGTTTGTTGCTCAGCAGTTCACGGGCTGACATTTTTGCCACCGTTTCCCTCGGCTTCCCATTTGTTTTTTCATCGGCGACTGAACGAAGGCACAGCCTGGCTGAGGATTAAGGGGTGACACACAAATAAACTGCCACTGCCAGCTCTCTGCAGATGCACGACTCCATGTGCCAGCACCGCCTCCGTTCCCAGCCAGGCCTGTCCCTCTGCCATGGGAGGGTGAAGAAGCTCACCCAGACCAGGCAAAGCCCGTCCAGCTCCGGCGGCGCTCAGGGAGGTGGTGGGGTGCAGCTCCAGAAGCAGATAGCGGGATGAGATGTGCAGCAGCCACGTCCGAGAGACGGCGTGGACCATGCACGGGCGGCATGAGCCCCTGATTTGCTGCTAATTTTGGCCAGAAAAGCTAATTTCTCTGCATCCTTTTGTAGGAAGAGAATAATGTGCTATCTTGGTTGGTGGGAGCACAGAGGGCTCCAGCTGCTCAGCATGCTGAATTAGTGGTAGAAGCACTCAAATGTAAGGCCTTGTTTTCCTGCAGTGACAGCCTTTTCAGCCTGCCATGAATAACCATCATATACCGTCTTCTCTGGAGAAAAAGGCTTTTCTTCTTCCTTCCTTTCACAGCTGACAGTTGCATGGGATTACACAAGGAAAATCTGGAGGCCCCTCCAAATTGTTTTTAACTGTTTCCAGGAGGGTTGTCTCTTGTTTCTAGACCTCCCTGGAGACTGTTTATCTACACTGGGCAGATGGCAGGAGTCCGCGTGTCCTTCCTGCCTTGCCTAGCCTTCCTCACACCCGGCTGTGCCAAATGATTGACTCTTGAGCCTGAGGAGACCTTCTCAGTTGAAGGTCTCCTCCTCCCCAGCAGTGACCGCTTTGGGGACTGATGAGTCTTCCTTGGTAGGGTGCGAATGCTGCCCTTCCACAAACACGGTTAGGCTCATCAAACTCCTAAAAACATGGGCTACTCGCTCAGGGGTGGAATAACTCAAGAATCCACCACCTCCAGCAAGCTGAAAAAGCAGATGATTTGTATGTGGACAGCTCTGATCCTCTGTGTGTTTGCTTTGTCGCATCCTGGGCTCCTGGTGGTTTTATTCCTACAGCAGTGCCAAGAAGCTCTCATCACGGAGAAGGAATTCACATCTCCAGAGGCGAAGCAGGCTGAAGAGATGTGGCTGAGCTTCGTGATGAGAGGGAAAGATGGAACTATAAGGATGGAAACAAACCTTTCCAATCCAGAGGCCTGACCCAGGGACTCCCCCAGGCATTCAGCACGTGAAACACGTGTGTTTCGATATGCGCACATGCGCGCAGAAGATGTGCTGTGCCTGGCTGAGCCCAGTTCATGCACATGGCATGTTTCCTTTCACCTTCCACCTCCTGCAACGCTGTCGAGTGTTTTAGAGAAGGACTTACCTGGATGACCGGCGGCTTCCCGGCACCCAGCCCCTCGTGAGCACAGGTCCCTTGCAGAACAGGGCAAAAACGCTTCGGGCTGAAACCATTTTCTTCCCTTAGTGCACTTTATTGCTCAGCAAGGGAATTTCATCACCTCTGTATGCTCATGTGCTCTCTTCCCCATCCCATCTCCCATGGGCAGTGTGTTTTCACTGTCCTCCTCCTCACGTGGGGAGATGCAGCACTGAACTTGTGTCGGGCAAGAGGCTTCTTACTGTGGCTCTGTCCTGGGCACTCTGGCACTGAAGGAGTTAACAGTGGCCAGCAGGATTTGGGGGCAGGCAGCATATATTTTTAAAGGCAATTTTTCTTTATTAAATTGTCATTCCAAAACCTATTTCACCCCATCCATCTGACATTGACCCACCCTATTCTCGCTCCAAGAGCAGCAGGGTGACTGCACGGAAACATGACGGCACTGCCTGTCCCATCACCCAGCCCCGTTCGCAGCCAGATGGTTACTCATCCCGGAGCTCAACCTCCCTTTATAATTGGACCTGGCTGAGTTCAAGCTGTTCCACTGATCTTCCCTTCCCTCCCGAAGTGCCAGCAGGACTAAAGAAGTGCCCCAAAGTTTTAAAATAGTTACTGCAATAACCACGGAGAAGGAGCCAGCCCGGCACTGCCTGCTCTGTTCCACAGCTCACCACTGCTGCCGGAGGCTCGGCATTCCCAGGGCATTCGCTAACCTGGCATTGCCCTTCTGGCACTGAAATGTCAACCTGCAGCAGAGGAGAAATGGCAGGGGGGAAAAAAAACGTGAACGCGGTCGGCATTGCACCCAAATTTGCTGAGTCAAAACCCAAACTGGTTTGCATACAGTTAGAAATGTAGGCCAGCTCCTTTTAAATAGCTGTAAGAATTGCCCAGTGGTGCCTTGGTTTTGGTGGCAGTTATGGAAGGAACTGCCCTAACAGGCAGCGAGGGATGGAAAAGCATGGGCCACGGCAGTGAGACAGGGCATCACCCCCAGCTCATTCCCTCCTGCTCCCAGCGCACCCCTGGCACAGCTGGCCATTGCTAATGGGTATCTACAGAGCTACGCATGAGGTGGTGGCACACCATGGTGCCCAAGCAGCCCGTGCCAAGGGGGGATGCGAGACAGGAGTGATGGCTCTGCAGAGCTTGAAGATTTTTGCATTTTAGCAGCTGGTTCGTGACAGTGGTTTTAGCCAAGCTGCGAGGTTCAGGCTGCTCCGCTGCGGACTGTTTTCATTAGGCTTGGCACTAGACTTCGGCTGTTCAAATCAGTCTTATAAAGTGTTCTTCTAGTGCAGAGCTGTATAAAAATAGGATATAATAAGAAACTCCTTATTCTTAAAAAAAAAAAACCACAACAAAACAAACCCAAATAAATCACAGTTCTTCTCTCTGCTCTCCCTGATCACAGAGCCAATCCCACACACCGGTTATTCTTACCTACTCCATTCTGCAGCCTGGACTGTCAAAGTTTTGTTAAATTACCCCAGATTTTGCCCCAGATATTTATACCACCACCAGTATGACCTAGGTAGGAATTCCCACGAACACGAGGACAGACCTAGTGCCCAAGCACTAAGCCGTCATCAGCCGCATCCCGCGTTGTTCTCACCCACGGACATCGAAGCACAGCGAGCAAGCAGAGAGTTCAAATCACACCTTGAAGCACCTTTACCGACATCTATTGCCATTTTCTGGGAGGAATATTATATATTGCTTAAACTTAAAACAATATCCTATCTGTGTGTACACACAAACGCTTTATGCAACAGTGACATATCACAGGAATTAATTACATTTTTAGGTATGGTCTGTCCTGTCAAAGATGTACTTGGGTATATTCTCTCCAAAGCTTAATAAAAATTTAAACAGACTTCCTAAACCACCTTACTTTCACTGCAAGATTAATCAAAGCAAGCCTTTCGAGATCCTTTTGTTGCAATCTATTTGGCTGCAACCCAAGAGCCGATGGAATAAGCCCCCATGAGAAAAGGTCATCTTTTTAAGACAGATTCTCCTTTTTTTGATAAATAAAATCCTCCTCTTTGAATTTAGCAACATGATTGTTATAAAGCAGCTCCGACAGTGGCCAGATGGCAGTTCAAAATACCGTGGTGAGCATGGTCTCGGAAAGTGAAGATGCACTTTGAGAGGACTACATTCACCCAAGTATTGTACTACTTCAAAATCAAACTCTGCCTTTGAAAAACGTCAAAGGCAACTATTCACGAGCAAACACCATATGGTGTATTTGTTCTCTTCAATTCCTCTTACAATCAATGGGGGGGAAAAAAAAAGAACATTTCAGACCTGAAATGACTGCATGCCGCATTCTACAGTGTTCTCACCGCAAGCTCTCCAAAATGTTAGAGGGTGGCATGGAATTGCTCAAATACGTGTTTGTCTTGGGTTAAAAGGGACAGAAATCGTTAGCAGTCCTGTCTCCAATAGCTCCGCTTGTAATATTCCTTGATGCTTATGTTGTGGTTTTACTCTGGGATCCAGGTGTGATTTCCATAGGAAACACTTCCCAGGATGTCTCTAAAACCATATTTAAAAGCGAGCTGAAGTTGATTTTTTCATGACACTAATGGCAAAGCTGTGGTTAACGCAGCTCTGTGATGGTGTAACAGCTGCTGAATCCCAACATGATTGAAAATAAACTGCGGTAAAATTAGTCACATATTTGTGACTGGGGAAGAACAACCACCGGGCCAGCAACTGAACCGGCAGAGGCATCGTTTTGACATTTAAAGGTGTTTTTAAGAGCAGCTGAGCAGGCAGCTGCACCCTCGTCTCCCTGATGGATTCCCAGTCCCCAGCTTGTGGCCGGTGGGTGGCTGTAGCAGGACAGACCCTTACATGGAGGCCACCACGGGCAGCTCCCACAGGTTCAGGGTGGGGAGTTGCTGCTCCCTCTGCTCTTCCTCAAATAAAACCATGTAAAAGGCCGGCCACAATGGCTGGCACCCACAAGGGCACTTACGTACCTGATCACTGCCTTAAACGCCAGCCTCTAAACTTGAGGTCCTCCTCAGCTTGGAGACATCTGCAGTCCCTCTGCTTCTGTCAGTGACGTCCCCTGCGTTGCCACTGCGGTGCCTCCCCACGTCACCACGCAGGACCGTATCGCTCGCTCCTGAGCCTCGGAGATCACAAGCAGCACCCTCTGTCCCTCCTGCCCCTGCCCAGCACATCTCTAAATCCAGGGTGTCCACCCATCCCAGCGCCACGTGGCCTCGGTGGCCTGTCACACCATCTATTATTAACTATAGCAATGCTCCCTTTCTTCTCTTTTGCACATAAGTAACATAGAACCATAGAATCACAGAATGGTTTGGGTGGGAAGGGACCTTTAGAGGCCGTCCAGTCCAACCCCCTGCAGGGAGCAGGGACATCTTTAACCAGATCAGGTTGCTCACAGCCCCGTCCAACCTGACCTGCAATGTTTCCAGGGATGGGGCCTCCACCGCCTCTCTGGGCAACCTGTGCCAGTGCTTCACCACCCTCACTGTAAAACATTTCTTCCTCATAACATCTGCAAATTTACTGAAATACCTGGAGGTTAACCTTGCACTGAAATGATTCTTCAAACACCCGCAGGAAGAAGCAGTTTGCAGAAGTCACCGTGTTGGTGACAAGGTCTAAATTCCCTCCCTGTGACCCTGAGCACTCAGATGGCCTGCACCAGCCAAAGCAAAGCTCGGTGAAAAGCCACCCAACACCAAATAATCCCAAAATGCAAATATTCATGCAATGCATGCGCTAATTCAGGTGTTCGTGATCAGTCACAGAAGAAACCTAGACGCGAGTACTGGAATAAACATTTCAAGTCTCATAATAAGCAAAATAATTACACACTACCAAGCAAGGAAGGCTCAGGCCTTAAATTTTATTGTTGTAGATGAGAAATAAATCTGGCTTGTGATCGGCTGAGCACGCTCAGGTAACAAATTAAAGTCACCCCTCTCGTTCCCCCCCTTTCCCAGCACATGACGCCGAGGTTTTGGAACAACGTTAAATAACAGCTCGTGAACCGAGATGGAAAATCTGGAGCCACGGCAATAAGCTCCGTTTGCTTCTTGTGAAGTTAATATTAGGCTTTAACTGTGGGCCCCCAAGCTCCCACTCCTCCTTAGAAGATAATACTCAAAAGCAAAACTGTTACTTTCATGGCCATAATAAATAGTCCCGTACGCCTCCGGTGAAGACGTTCAGGTCAAATGTAACAACCCAGGGAAAATGGCTTCTGGTTTCAGAGGATGTGGCGACTGATGTCCGCCGAGGAAAACACTGGCGTGGTTTGATCGCTGCTGATTTCACATGTCAGCGCCTCTCCGTGTTTAACCCAACGGTAGCAAATAGCTGAATCTGTCAGAAGAGAGTTTTAAAAGTCAGCTCTCGCATCGCTGATCTCATCCTTCAGGTTTAAACTCCATCGGCTCCCAAACATCTGATTTTCAGTTGATGCCTCCGGCTGCGGCGCTTGTGCATCCCCCACCAGAGGCTGGGTGTCATCTGCTCCTCCCAGGGTGGCACCAGGGAGTGACGGGGCACAACCGTGGCTGCCGGTGCCTCCTCCTCTCTGGGCACGCACTCACTCGAGCAACGGCAATCCCATTCCCAGCCTTTGCCGTCCGCTGCCGGGTGCATGGCGAAGCTGAGCAGGACCACGGGCGGTGAGTCGTGTGCTGCGGGGCCAGATTCGGATCCGCTCCACTGCAGGGGCGGCCGCTTCTTCGGCGTCTGAATTTCTCCCACCACGAGTAAAAGTGCTGAGCTTTAGTTGAGGTATATCAATAATCTGCAACACACTGGAAACCAACCCTCTGTTTCTCCCTTGTTTCCCCTTTCTAAACCACCGTGGGGGATGTCCAAACACCTGAAGCAAAGACCAGAGCCCAATGGCTTTACCTTCCAGATGCCTCCTCCAATGGCTTTGCCTTCCAGATGCCTTCTCCACCCCTGCCCCAGGACTTTGACCCCATCCCACCCACACAGCCGGCAGCCTTCACATCTACGCTGCTCATCAGCTGAAGTAACGGCATTTCAATCAGCCTAGGGAGAGATCTTCACAATAAGAACAAGTTTTTGGGCTTGTCAATGCCTTGCACAAGCTCTCCTACAGCTAAACCTGTACCTGATCCCCCCAAGAACAGAAACCAGGGTTAATACAGTAAATGCTGCGGTTAGTTATCACCCGAGTCTCATGTGAGTGTTCTTCACATCTCAGAACATTTAGTAGATTGCTTGTTAAAAGGGTAGAAATAATTCGTATGGGAATAATAGTTAAATACGGACCTTGGAGTTACTAAGTACAGTAGTTGCTCTTTTACAAAGAGAACTGTGCTGGAGAGCACAGTGACCCGATGGCAAGGAAAGCAGAGATTGGCTTTTATGATATTATTTACAGGTTTTCCATTTAAAAAACTGCCGAGTTTGATTAAATATAAGTATAGAACATTTCTTCCATATACAAACTCTTGTTAGCCGATTAATTATTAAGGTGCTCAGAAGTGTGGATGAAAACAGAAGTTACAGTAGATCAGTTGTGTTTGTGTCTATTTACAAACTGCGTTCGGTCGCCTGCTGACACCAGCATCTTCCAAAGAAGCTGGAAGCAAAGTGGCCAGTTACGAATCTAATGCCACAGGAACTGTTGTTTTCTTCACAACATCTTTGTCAGAAGGTAAAATAGCAGTACTTTCATTCCTTTTTTTATTAGCAAAGGTGGGTGCCCTTGCTGAGTCTGTGCAGCTGGTGGTGCCAGGCAGCATCGCACCGTCAGACGCCCTGTTTCTAGCTCTCGACTCCTGTCCAGCCCTTACCACCAGAATTTGCTGGTCTGCTGGGCAGCTGCCTGCGACAGGACTCGCAGCACCAGGTTGTTACACCGAAATGCATCGTATGGGGCCTCCTAAGCACTCGGAGAGCCCAGATCTACCCCGTACCACAGAAGGGAGAATTTATGTGCGAGAAACCAAACAAGGAGAATGCGCTCAGCAAAAATTTTGTCTTCCAATCAGAAAAAAATAAAACAAAATCCCAAGTGGCCCATATTTTGTAGGTCAAATTCCTTCCCCATTAACATTCTTGAAGAGTTATTTTCTGTCTGATGGCCAAACTCTACCTCTAGTTCTGTTCTCTGCTGCCTGACGGCTGACCACGGACACTGCCTGGCATCACTTCTCTCCGTACCACCTGTACTCACACGGGTGCCTCAGAGGAGCTCAAAGTTTGGCATTTTGGGAACCCATCAAACCAGGATGGGTTCTGACCGTAATGAAAATGCTGATTTTGTCCTCGTCATTTTAAGATGCTACAGAAAAAGAAAGGAAAAGAAGTTGTTTTGACTTCTGTTTGTAAACTTATCGTGTACTGTCATCTTTCCCTCGTACATTTACGTTTAACAGGTCCCAGAGATTGCAAGGCAAGAGTGTTAAGGCAGTATAAGAAACTCAGTATTTCATTCACACCTCTTGATTCCTTTAAAGGTATTTCTAAGGCATCAAAAGGGGCATGTGGTTTGTGCTTGCCTTTTCAGAAAAAGGCATTCGCTATAGTGTAAAAAACAGATGCTCAATGACAGACGGAAGCCACTCAGCCCCAGGCAACGGCCACACCATCAGAGAGGAACAGGGAGATATGGCGGGGATTCCTCTGTGTGGGTTCCTCACCATCGCTCTTTCTGGTACACCTCTGTTTGTACAATCTCACCGGGGTGCTCGGATATGCAGGCCCCGTTGATGTCATTGAGCTTGTTGTCTGGAAGATCCTCGGGTTTTGTGCAAAGTTTCAGTGCCCTGGAGATGAAGACGTCCAAGTCAAACTCAGGGTCTGTTTCACTGTTCACCTCTGTGGGTTCTTTGTGGAGACGGTGAGGAGAAGATGGCAGGCTCCGCTCCTGGATCTCCGGAAGAGGACTGGGACACTCGAGACCCACCTGCGTGCTCTTCACCCACTGAGCAATCTCCAGAAAGAGGTTGGATGGTTCTTCTTCCAGCGATAGCTCAGCTGCGGGTGCTATGGTTGCTCTTTTCCAGTGGGATAAATCTAAAATTAGCTTGGGCTCTGAGTAATGATGGGGCTTATTGTCTCTCCACAGCAATTTGTCCAAGTAGGAAGGTGACCCCACTTTATAATCACATGATTTCCCACAATCAGCATCAAATACTCGGTCCATGGATGAGTGGGATAGCTCCAAGAACCTCTCCGAGCTGCTTTGTGAGTATTTCCGTGGATCAACTTGTGCTTCTTCAGCGATGGATTCAGACCCGGCCCGGGGGTCCCGCTGAACCTCATCCATGTCATGGTATTTATCATGTCTCCATTCCAAATCAGAGGAGAGGCTTACGTGATACCTGCGAAAGACACACTGCTATTAGACACGCAGGTGATGGCTTCATTAGAAACAGCAGTGCTCAAACAGATATACATGCTGCTGCTGCTATTTTACCTTTTTCTTGCTAATATGCCGCTTACCTACAGATCTTTAAGTTCTTATTAATATTAGAGACCTTTTTCTTGTGTGTTAAAAGAGGCAGGGGGGCTGAGTGATTTATGAGGAGTCTGAGGCTTGCCCAGGCTGCTTGGACAGGACCGGTAGTGGGAATAAAAGCCCAACAACCAAACCAACTGGCCCCTTCATTTAGCCGATCATCACCTTCTCTCCACTTGGGATTAAAACATGATTTACAATATTAATAATCAAACTGTCCCTCAGCCCAGAGACAAGCACCCACAGCGTGAGTGCTCCTTGTTTGTGGCCATAAAAGTAAAAAAGATGAGCTTAAATCCCCACTGAGATTGGACATGACCAGTTTACTCTGACGTTGTGGACCAAGAGCATCCCTGAAGGATCACCTTGCTAAGTGGTAACTTCTCAAGCCAGTCGAACTCCCTTGATTGCAATTACCCGACAACACCCATTCTTAGATACAGTTTTCAAAGTGACATCTAATTTACTGGCTCCTAACTGAGCCGCCTTTAAAAAATGTGTTATCCCAGGTACTGGGGCTCTATGTCCCGGCAATGAAACGCTCTTCAGGTGTCCCACAACACACAGGCAAAATCATTTTCCCACCTCTAAAACACTCGGCTTATGTTGCAAAATTTATGGCCCTACAGCAGATGTCCCCAGCTGCGTGGCAGGACCCAGCTTCTTGTGTCACGCCAAGAAAGCCAAGAGATAAAAAGGTGACAAGGTGACCTCCAGCAACTGATTTGCTGCTTTGGGGACTACAACTGGCAGGGATGTAGTTATCCTGAAGATAGATACCCTGAGAAAAGTTCCCAGCTTTCCTCTTCACCTCATTTACCTGGTTGTCCCCCCCAGCCTCCACCCTGATACTTGTTCACCCAGGCGAAGAGATTAATAATAGTGAAGGTGAGGGATTTCTTTAGATTATTTTTTCAATGCTGGTAAAATAGAGTGGATTAAGAAAGCGAGGAGACTTAATTGCTATGTGGAGAGGAACAATGCTGCAGACATCCTCAGCCAGCTCGCCCCGCTCAGCGGGAAGGAGCTCTATAGGAAAGGGAACCAAGTTAATTCTTAGCTGCTTATTTTCCCTACCTGCTCCGGTACTGGGACTGGCCTAGTAACTGGGGTAATCATCTAGGACATGAGAGACCTCAGCTCAAGGCTTTGATCTGCTCTAAACTTCCTGTACGACCTTCAGCAAACCATTTAAAAGTCAATACAATTAAGGATTTTTTAAAAGATCCCAGATCTGTGGCCTCTGGGGCTTACGCACCTTGGAAAGTGATAAATATAGAGTTCCAAATCAGGCCCCGTTACCAAAAGGTGCAAGAATTACATTATTTTATAACTTGTATTATAGGGACAGAGGACAGAGGGAAGAACCGTAGCATCACTTAAATGGATGTCACTCAAATGAAGACAACATAGGCTGTGAATAAAACCAAGAGCAGAAAGATACTCAGTAACTGGAACGTGGAGACTCAACGTCTGCTCCCCGTGGAAATCAATGACGAACCTCTCGTTGGGTTCAGCAAGGTGCCAGCTCGGGCTAGAATTACAATATGGCATAAAGAAGAAAAAGCAGATGTCTTTCGTGGGTCTGGAACACGTGTGACTGAATCCAACCAAGAGCAGGTCAGAGACTCACCAGTCAAGTTCTGCCTAAAGAATTTAAGCCAGTATCTGGTCTCTGGCCCAGCCTTGGGTACCGTACCTGTCCCAGTTAGACATCTGGCTCTGGTTGGCTTCCATCAGTAAAATATCATCAATCTCATCCTCAATCCGGAACGGATGCTGAGACACTGGTTCATCCTCGGGGCAGGAATACGGACTCATGTAAGGATGCTGCAGACCCATCTCAGCCGTTAATCGATCCATGGGGTTAAATGTCAGTATTTTCTCCAGAAAATCAATAGCTGTGAAGCAGAGAGAAACAAGCTCACTAATTCCTCAAAAGCAATACCAGCTTCCTTTCCAGGATGAGCCTCGTGAATCCCCCCTAACAAATCCCTTCGAAGTAAGGAATGAACTAAAGGTCACATCCCGTGCGCATCTCAAACAGGCACTTCTGTCCTAGCTGCATCCATCTTATGCCCCACGGGAGCTGTGCGCTTGCCATGGAGCAATCCTGCAGCCCGCAGGTGTCGGCTCATCTCGCAAGGCAGGAGAAAGGACTGTGAGAGCATCGCACCTCCGCAGGACAGCATATACATGTCACACCCAGTGCTGCCATCCTGGGCAGAACGCTAAGCCCGTACCCCAGAAAGACCTTTGGACGGTCTTGGGATTTGATTCCACGCTCTCAGATCCATTCGACCAGCACACGGCGTTTCAGACAACTGATCGCACATCTTTATGCGCAACTGAAGCGGGCTTAGATTTAAAGCGCAATTTTTAAAAGTCCTCGGCATGACCAACACTATGAAATTATTTTGCCCATTAATATTTAAAGAATCCTGAGTGCCTACAATTATTTTAGAAAGACCGTGGAGCATGAACTCTTTCTACGATGACAAAGGAGGAAATTAAGCGCAATTAAAGTGACTGGAATTAACTCTAAATGTATAGGGTTCATTGTGATTTCTTTGATGACTCCTTTTACTGAGGTGATGTGAAAAGATCAAATCCTGTCATTAAAGACGTTGCTTATTCAGTTGATTTTTGGTGCATGGAAGAGTCCCTTAGAGTTCAGATAACACAAACAGGAATACGCCTTTCTTCAGTTACATCTTTTGCATTCTACCTTCAGAAATACCCATTAAAGACTTAATTGTGTGAATGGGACCGTTTCTTTAGGGGCAAAATCACGCAGCAGAAAGGGCGGGCCATACCTATTGCCTCAGTGCTTAAACATTAACCGATATCCGATTGTCTCCCGCGGGATTATTTCATTGCTTGGACTAATTAAGTAGGAAGGAATCAATAGCTTCATAAGGTCACTGACTGCGGGCAAGAAGCATGGTGGAATGATATATTACGAGTTATACATTACGATATATTACTGGTCAGAGAGGCAGGAAAATGTCGATGAATTATGTAAGGGGCGCAGGTGACCTTTCTTCCCGCAGTAACGACAGGGAATAAATCCATTCCTGCTAGCCAGAGGCTGACGCGGTCCCTGGGTAACCCATGCCGACGGGTATCACGTTGCCAAGCCCATATAGCGGACGTCTTATAATGAAGAGTTACGCCAGTGAACATAAGCCGGGCTTGGTCTTGACGTCTTCCCAAAAGCAGGTGGGCAGGTCCACCAGCCCGGTTTAAGCCTTGGAAGGAGCTCAGAAGAGCTGACGTGCCCTGGTCCACGCTGCTCAACTCTGGCTGCCGCCCTGCAAGCTCTCGCTGCCTACGAAGCTGCTCCAGGCAAAAGTTCAGGTCCAAAAACCTGTGGTTTGCAGCTCCCTCGCAACAACACACTGCTGATATTTTTTTAAGCTTTAGCCAAAGGAGGGAAGTGGCTGAAGCGGTGTTCGAGCACTGTAGGCTGCCCGACGCGAGTGACGTCCAAGCCTCGGAGCACTTAGACAACGTTTCTGCCTGTAGCAACCATCTCACGGAGTTCAGATATTTGTGAAGTAAAAGCATTTATTTTCTTGTACTGTACAATTGCGTTCATGCGAAAAGCACAGCAAGAAAATGAACGGGGCTTGAAAATAACCTCTGGGCTGAACCCTCACTTACAGCTCAAGGAGAGGCACAGGAAGGCAGGGATGCACCTTGAGAGTGTCTCGGAATAGTCTTGGAAGACTATTTCACCCTTATTTCTGTACGAGCTACCTGCAAGAAAGCTACTGCATCATGAGTGCTGTCCTGCAGCCCATGCCTTTCCCGGTGGGACGGCGAGCAGGACCTGGGGGGACAGCAGTGGGGACACGTGAGCTCCAGGTGGGGGCAAGCATTGCAGACCCTCAGATACCTGAACCAGCATTCACCAGCGTTCATGCACTTGGCTTTATAGGATGATTCCTGTGACCCCCTGGGGAAATACGTCTGAAAACATGGCAGCCGGGGGAAGTCACCAGAGAAGGACATTGCTGAAGCCAACAGACACTACGGTACCTTCACTGTCCACTTCGGGGAGCAGCTTGCGCAGGGGCTTCCTCACTTCCCAGGTGCTGTTGATGAACATGGGCATCACTTTGAGCAGCTCCTCTTTGTCTTCCTCGTGGATAACGGGGATCGTCTCCAGAATAAGCTGCATCTGTTCCAGCTCGTGACCCCCTAAATGGGTAGAAAAGAGGCAGTGAGTTGAGACCCAGAAGTTAAGTCGGCAGGGGGGTGGTGGTGGTATCGCCAGCCACCCTCCTGCATGGCCACCCCTCTGAAATAAACCACGTCACCGCAGCGCCGCATCTCCCGCTGGCCCCTCCACGCTGACGCATCCCCGCATTAGCCACCGCTCTTTGCTCCAAGGAAAATGTGGTGGGACTCCCAGCGGGGTCACCTCTTTTTCAGGGTGAAAGAGTTAACCTAGACAATTTGCCCTCCTGGTGTAATCACCCTGAGGCTGTCTGCGCAGCTTTTAGACTAACCTAGCCATCTTTTTAAAATCGCTATGAAGCCGAAACCGTACCCAACTGAAATCATGGGGCATGGGAGCCATTACCCATCGGTGGGGTCCATCCTGCATGATGGAAGGAGATAGATATTGGCTCTAATGGCCTCAATGACGACCCTCTTCAAGCAATACAATGGCAGGGCTTGTTTGTAACCCCAAATGAAGCATCCCGGCACACACGGCTGCGGCCAGGCAGGGCAGCGCCCGATGCCGTCACCACGCATCCCTGCTACGTGGCTACACCGAGAAGCAAAGCCCCTCTGTGCAGCGGTGACAAAAAGTGCTGCCGCAATCCCAGCGGTAACAAGAAGATGGTGAACCCAGCTCCAGGAGTCCCAAAGCTTCATCTTTACATGAATGCAAGTGCCCGACCTCTGCGCTCTCCCGATGGGAAAGGGGTTTTCTGATCGGGTCCCACCTGGCTGCTGAGCGCCAAGTCAAGGCTCTGATGGTGACGATCCCCGCAACTGTTATGAGCAATCATATCTTTTTAAATCCTTTTCCTTCAGGACATATTTATCCACGCATCCCTAAGCCCCCGCTCAGGACTGGCTACCAGTCAGTGAGAGGAGAGAAGCGGCAGCGCCGGCAGAGCGGAGCCAACCGCCTCATTAATGAACGTTAATCTCATTCTTTAGCGCACTATTGGACGTGACCAAGAGCTCCGCGGCTGATTTCCAGCTTCCTACATGTACAGAGAAGCAGCCTGGCAGAAATACTGAGTCGCACTATTGATTTTCTGTCTGCCAGAAACGCCGGTTATAAATATTGTGTCATTAGAGGCAGGACTATCCATTAAGACAGCGAGATGGCTGGGGCAGACAAACCAACAGGGATTTTGGGGCTACCAAGCCCCTTGCTGTCCCACTGATGGATTTTAGGCTGCTTCACCGGCAAGCAGCGCCCGGCTGATCCACAGCAAGAGGAGCAAACCTCATTTATGGCACAGCACTTCTGATCAGTCTGCAGGGAGGGTGGAGAGGCCAGCTCGTAGGGGATGGTGGACACCATCGCTGGCTTCACACCCTCAAGCAACCCTGTCCCTTTGGAGGTCCCTGACACCTTGCAGGGGCTGCCTTTCCCAGCCCAGAGCTCCCTGTGGGTCTGCAGGAGGTTTTCCGACTCACGTCCATGGAGCTGACCCCAACCACACCCCCCTGGGCAAGGGTAGGTCCAAATGTCAAGGTTGGGAAAGGGTCTCCATCCATCATGGCCTCATCACTCCAACAAGGTTTGGTTCAATGCAGTCGTGGCCACTTTCACCCCAAATGGCAGAGCTCCAAGCCAGGACATGGCAATCAACTTAGACAACCCCAAACCAACACTGACATTAGCATGGCTGGTCACCATCACACCACGTGTCCACTCAGAACAAAGCCTCAGAAGAAGATAGAGCAATAGGGAAAGCAAAAAAGACAGAGGGACACCCTCCTAATATCAATCCTGGGCAAATGAATTCACTTTCCTATAGAAAAACTAATTTTAGGTCATCTAGAGGTTCGCAGCATGGCTCCAGGAGAAACTAAAGATGTCCATCAGGAAACAAACACCTTGTTAGTCAGGCTAATTCCCAAACCGTGATCAAAATTACAGGGTATTAAAAGTCACAAAGGCCTTGTGGCTGTTCTCCTCTCGGTGCAGCTCCAGCCACTGCTCACCGAAGGTGCCTGGCAGCCAAAAGGCATCGTGTTTAGTGACACAAAGAAGCCACTAATGCAACGGTGGAAGTGTTGAATTATGGCTCTCAGGAACTTAATTCTCCACCATTATCCTTTATTTATGTAATTCCTAAGGACCTTCTGGAGGCATTAATTCCTGAAAAGAAAAACAGGAACTACAGACAGAAAAAAAACAACATGCTGTCGTCACCTGAGGAGAGAACGAGGAGCTCTGCATCGTGTCTTGGAAAAGGGAACGCTTCCCCGGGCTTGCAACCAAGTCCCAGGTGAGCACCCAAGCCCTGCTAGTGATTCCTCTGGGAGCAAGCACCAATCCCATGGGAAAAGCCACCACGCCACCTCCCAGCGCTCGGTCACGGGCACAGCCCCACTGGTGAACCCCACGGAGATCTGCGAGGACAGGCGGCTTTCCTTTTTCTCCTATTTTCTCTTGCTTCCACTGGCAATGCTTTCAGATACGCTTCAGCAGCAGACGGTGGAGAAGTCACTGGAGGGAGCTGTAGCCGCTCAGTTATGGATGCTCTTCCCTGTTTTCCATGCTGCTCATGGTGGGGAGCTCTCCAAAGGTCTGCGAACCAGATTTTAGCTGTTGGAGATGTGCTACGCTGCTGCGAGCTTTGGGTTTGCCAGATTTCTTGTGCCCACCCGGGGCTCTGCCAAACCCAACGCTGCTCCTGCTGCCGCATCGCCCAGAGAAGGGGCTGCGGGGAGGGCAAGGGGGCTGGGGGTCCCTCTCTGCTGGGTGCTCATTAACTTGTGTAGGAGAATGAAAGCAGCGAGTGACATCTATTCCTAATAACCGATCACCTTAATTTAACCGCGTGGCTTAAGCTCCCCAGATAGACTACTGAGTTAATTATATTGACTTATGCTAAGCACCCAATTTAAATTGTGCCGCTGACGCATACTCAAAAAACAATTTATCCAGTGTAAGGCAATTACTGGAGGTTTACAACTTTCTGGGAACTACATCGCTGTTATTTCCCACGGGGTGTTTGCTGGTGACCCAGGACTCTCCAAAAGTCTCGTCCTGCAGCGATGGGGGGTGCAGCTGGCTGGGGGCAAACTCCTTCTCCCAGGCAAAGAGGAGAAAAGCAAAAGCAAAGATGAACCCATGCTGTCATGCAAGTGTTTGCCAGTTTTAGCTATTCTGAGTGGTTGGGTTTTATTCTCCTCCTCTTTGGACACCAGTAGATGAAAGATGGTAGGTGGCATGGGACACCACGGGCACCCTGCCCCACTGCCGGGCTCCCACCCTGACTCTTCTTTACTTACTGGTATAGGAGGCGGCCAGGAAAATGGGGCACGGGGCCAGGACCTTCCCGTAACAACTCTAGAGACTATTTTTAAAGCAACCCAAAAGGAATACATATTTTGAGCTTCAGTTTTGATCCCCACCCATTAACTAAGCATCCTGCCATCATCTGGTGGCTTATTAAGCAATTGCATAGGCTGGAAAGCAGAGAAGCAGGGATGCTGGCAGCACTTGTCTGGCTGAGCCCAGGCTGTCATCTGCCAAATCCCATCTCCTGATCTCTAACCTGCTGTGGACTCTCAGGAACCAACCTGCAAAGTCAGTTCCCGTATGGCTGCTCTGGGGCATCGCGCCTGGGCAGCCGAGACAGGATTGATCTCACCTGCAGCCATGTGCAACACCAGCATGGGCACTTCAGCTTGTTCTCCAGATGCTCTTTATGAGCAGTAGTGGAAAAATAAATATTTCTAAAGCACAATCTCAGCTGAAGGCAGAGAGAGACTGGATGAATCAGATGCTGGAGCTGCCTTTGCCTCTGCCTTGACCATGAAGGGAGCTTTAGGGACCAGCTCGGACATGTAGGCAGTAGATGGCTGGTGTCAGCCAACGTAACTTCTACCCCTGGGGTCCACAAAGAGCACAAAACCCAAGCTGGGGCTGAGACAGCAGTCAAGCACAGTTTGGAAAGTCAGGATAAAGATGAGTGCTTGGGTGCTCTGATGGGAATGGCCAGAGAAGGACGTGGACAAGCCAGTTTGTTTTGCTGTTTGACATGAGAAGCAAGAATAGGAAAAGAGAGATCGACTTAAGACTCCAAAAGGATTTCCCTGGGGCTCCAGCTACACCCAGTTTAATACGAGGTGGTGCGTTGTCCTGGCCTGATGCAACTCCTGCAGGACCAGGACCCTGCCATCTGCGCTGGGGTTTGCTTCTGCTGCTCTGGTTTACCTGGGGCTATTTGGATCCGGTGCCCTGGCCCGGCAGAGCCTGAGCTCTGCCCTGGAGAGGCATCATCCAGTCTGCTTCCACCCAAAAAGCTCGGAGACTCTTCCACGGTGCAAACCACAGCTCGGCAAGGGGAGGTGGCTGGCAGAGCTGCCTCGGGAGCTCGCCCACGTGCAGCATTTCCCGGCGAGACCAGAAAATGCCCTGCGCCTGCAGGGACAAGAGGCACGTGGAGACGTCCCCGCTCCTGGAATATATCCCGAGGAGGCGGCAGGAGCAGCCAGGTCGGATGCATAATTTTCAGAGCTGAAGTCCCTGGACTTGAAAATTTTGGGGAGGAGAGACTGAGGACAAGAGGAAGGAAGGAAAGGGAGGCAATTTTAAGGATCTCTTTGAAATGATACTGACTGCTTAATTTTCAGCTTTCACAAAAGAAACATGGAAGCTGCAAGCGGGAGCGGGGAGGGAGCGACAGAGCAGCTGCAGTCAAACACCGGCTGCAGAGCTCTGCAGTGCACTGAAATATTCGTGAAGAAAATGTCCTTCTCCATTATTAATGGGTCTAATTATTTATTTACATAACTCTGCAAACAGCTGCTCACGAAATGCGTTAAACCTTGTCACTCAAAACACTAATGGGTGATTGAGAGACAACCAAGGAGGAGCATTGCTGCAGAGCTTGGGCAGGGACACAGCTTGTTCAACAGGCAGAGAGCAGCTGCTTCATCCCCGAATGAACGGCTCCGTATCCCGGCTTGGGAAGCGCAGCTTTGCTCCTGACTGTAGCATTTTTGGAATTGTATTAAATAAAGATTTGCTCCTCAAGAACATCAGAGTTGAGCTTCAAACGCTGCACTGATAATTATGCGTTCCTTGCCGGTGCTTTTTTTGTCTTCTTTTCCTTGCACTGCATCTTTACAACTCCAATACCCGCTTATAGGAAAATCCTGAAAATGGCTGAAAATGGGTAGTGGCATTCAAATGTCTTCCCTCAAAGAAAAGAAATACCTTGAAGACACCAATCACAATTTAAATCCACGGCATAGAGTACAAACCTCTTGGGACAGGGCCACATTATCTCCTGTCCTTATACTCCACCCTATGATATTTTTTTAGCATCCTCCCTCCCAACAAAAAGCTCTTATTTTCTCTTGGAAAGCCAGAAACAGAAAAAGGTTTTGTTGTTTCATCAGAATTGTTCTTTGTTTGGGGTTTTGCTTTCGGCAGCAGACCGTCCCTGCCCGGCAAGTCTTGGCATAGAGGCACCGCTGACCCTGGCCAGCCTTGGGCACCCCACCGGCCGGTGGCTTCCCACTGGGTGCCATCACACCCGTTCCACCACATGTCCTTCCCAGGCAAGACCAAGAAGGCTGAGTGAAAATCAAGATAGTAACTCTTCTCCGTCCCCAGGGGCCTGCCTGTATCAGGGAAGTTTGCACCAACCACGGGACCCTCTAATAGCAGAGGTTGTGCAAGTGGAGTTTGTTCTCAAGACAGCTCTCATGTCTAATAACCAACCGCAGGATCCCTGTAGCGATGCTACAAGTGTTGCCTTGGCTGGCGAGGAGAGGGGAATTCCCTCTGCCATGCTAAAATGCCTTTGGTTTGGATAAGGAAGGAGGGAAGGATTACGAAAATTAATCAACGGGAGCCAGAAACCTACCAGCGAAGAGCATCCTTCCTGTCAGCATCTCGGCCAGGATGCAGCCAGCCGCCCACATATCGATGGCTTTGGTGTAGTTGTTTGGCGAGAGGAGGAGGCGGGGGGAGCGATACCATTTTGTTACTAAGCCTTCGGAAAGGTAACCCTGAAAAAGCAGAGACAGAAATGTCAGCAACCTTGCAAGAGAGCTCCTGCGCTCCTCCCCGGTCAGCCCTCACTGCCCGCCGTGGCCCCACCATCGGATCCTGCAGAGAAACCTGCCCACCATGCTTGTGCTGCATCTACGGCAGGCTGTGGTTGTATGTCTCGCAGGAAGCAAGGAGGTGAGACAGACACCACTGGAAACAGAGATGCTTCGGTGCTCCCCAAAAACTTATTTGCTGTTTGTCACCGTGGTATGGAAGCATCTTCTGCAGAGGACAGATGGCTTTAATAGCACAGATTTGCAGATCATACCTGCAAAAGTTATTTCAGGTCACTGTTGGAAGACTTAGCTGTATTATATAAATCCCAGTCTGACCATCTGAGACCTAAGTTAAGCACATTATTTAAGTACTTTGCTGGGTCCCAGCTATAACCCACTGGTGCACGAAGGAAGCCTTTCCCAGCTCAGCACCCGCAAGCACAGCGCTTGGATTTCCAAAAGTCACCTGTTTGCAATCTTTTGCTGATTCCATCTCTAATTAAGCTCCATAGCTACCAAAACTCCTGGAAACAGCAACCTACGTGACGCTGAATTCCCACAGATCCAACTCCCAGCACTGATGCTGAAACTGAATTTTTGAAGGGCAGGAGCTCCCTAGGGAGCCCACGCAAGAGCAGCTGCCCGTGGGTCAGCCCTGGCTGGGTGCAAACCCACAGCGAGCGCCAGGGGACACACAAGACCAGAGCAGAGGTGGCACGGGGAGAACACAGGGCTCCCAAGCGGGCCATGCCCAGAGGATGCACTTGGCAGGATCTGGCATCTCACAGAAGCCAGGTGAGTTCACCCCACCTGCATCCTTGGGATGCTGCTGCAGTGAACCCTGCTTCGGTTTGGGGCACGTGCTGGGAACTGTGGATGAGCCCGTGCAGCATCTCACAGGCATGAGACGTGGGATCTCGTAATAAAGAGGAGAAGGGGACGGGCGGAAAAACAGAGTTACGGAGGAAAATCACTACCGCCTGGAAGGAAGTCTCCTGGACCAGCAGATGTCTTAAAACATCGCTGAGCGGGTAGCACAGCCCCTCAAGGGCTCCTAGCCAAGACTCTTGAAAAATAAGACGCCATGAGATAAGTGGGAAAGCCCTTCTGGGGATTAGCCAGCCGACGAAGAGCTAGGAAACCCTGCCCTTTCTGCACTGAGCCTCAGTCCTGCCTACTAAACCGCCTCCCTCCCTTGCCACCCAGCCGCTGGGGCCCCTGCATCGCCTCCGGCAGTCGGGTGGCATGCGGCAGGTCCTCGTCCTCCGTCCTACTTTGCTTACAGTGAGGATGGTCGATTGGGATGCTTGACCTGGTTTTAAAGGAGATGCCCTCAGCAGCACCCCATGGGATAAAGACCGAGCACCGTCGTCTCTTTGGACCACAGCCCTCCCGTTCCTGAACTCACCCGGGAGATTTTACTCAAGTGCCAAGCGCTCAGCAGCTCCCGCTGAAATCAAGGGGGTGCATTCAATCCTGCAAATAACGCTGGCATCGTTAGGGATGTCCCAGCGCTCCCGGCTTCGCCCGCCGGCCAAGCTCCGGATGCGCGGGTGCCACGCTGGGGCTGGACGTGAATGCTTATTTCATGAGGATAATGTTGGAATATTCGTAAGTGGTATTTTCTATATTAAATATAACGCATTAACAGAACGAGGTAGGTTGAAACATAGTAGAAAAGACAAAATAAAATGAAATTATAAAGTTGAATTGCATTTAAATGCCAGGAAACATTTGGAGAGTATCAAAATGCAATGACAGCATGAATACAGTTCACATAAAACTCAGTTAAAAACTCCATCCTAACTGACGTAGTTTCATGAACTGTTTTCAGTTGCAATATATCTGCGATGCAGTGATGCTGGATAACATCTCTTAGGATGTTACAGGATACATCTCTCAGCCTAAACGTGAGAGCAGTGCACCATCACGAACTCTGCGAGGTTTGTAATGCTCCTCTTCCCCCAGTGCAGGTTTTTGTTCCAATTTCCAAACGTGCAAGTCATCAAGCTTTTATTCATAAAGGATTTGCTTTTAAAAAAACATTGTAATTTTGGTTTTCTTAAGATAAGTTGTAATGGAGACTGATTAGCTGAGAAGTTTCATTTAATGCTGTTATGTTTTTGCTAATGCTGCTGAATCAGAACTGGCACAAAAGCCCCCCGGCATCATCCGATCAGACCGCTGCTTTTCAGCTGCTGCAATTATTCCCAACAATGAAGACATTGGTATTTATTGGAAAAATCCTAAGAAAATAAACTTTGGGGATAGCGATCCAGGGCAATTCCTGGCTGGAGCAATTTCCTCCCTTTCCCAGCAAAGGAATGCCACCCTCCTTACAGATTTAACACTCGGTTCCTACGTTTCTCCTCCCTGACAGCAAGATGGATTTGAATTCTCGGGGGTGTGTGCACCATGCAAAATGTATGAGCAATACACCGCAGATATCTATAGTTGCAACAAGCCAAACCTTTTCTTCCCCAGGCATCTCTCATGTATCGGAGAAAATTCCCTGCAAAAACTCACTGAATATTTTGGAGACATCTTCAACCCCTCCCCTGCCATGTGAGGTTACTGGTAGCAATTAATTAGCAGCGCTTCTCATTGCGCTTCCCTCTTCCGCTCCCCATCACTGTGTATTTGACCGTCGTCTCCCTGCTTTCATCTGCTGAATAACCCAGACCGTCGGTCACCCACCGCCAAGCCCAGGAAGGACCTGTGGAGAGGAGCAACCTACAGCTTCTCTCCATCCCACCGACTTGTGGACCATACAGTTGGACCCCCCATGGCATTCCGCTGCCAGGCTCCGGGTTATCCCTCCTCTTTCTCAGGGGGAAAATACTGGGAAGGGCTGATGGGGAGGTTTCAAAATCAAGATTTTTCCAACCTGGCCCGAGGTCCTCCGGTGGGAGCGGCTGGGGGTGCTCCATGGCTGGGCACCCCAGCCCTGAGCGGCTTATACAGCCCCAACACCTACGTCTGCTCCGCCTCCACGGTGGCTAAAAACATGGGCTAGATCTTTATTTTTATAAAATACATGAGATAAGTTCCTGTCCTACTACCTGGAGGAAGTAACTATGGTCCTGTGGACTATCAAGTCCTATGGAGAAATATCACCACAGCTTTGGGAGCCGGGATCACGCGGTGGCCGGCACAGCCGCAGGACGCTTGGCTAAGGACCCGCCTAAACCTGGGTGAGGTACGGGCTCAGCTCTTACCCGCGGTGCCAAGACTTACACGAGGGCAGCAGCCGTGCCGGGATGGAGAGAGCCCGAGCACTTCCAGCCACCACCTGGGCAAGGTATGGGCTTTAGCACGGGAATTTCACCATTTAGGTAGATTCAACCAGACAGAAAGACCAAGAGCAGAAGCATATTAATTAATTCTAATTAAGACAGAACTTACATCTTCATGACAATATTCTGTGGATTCAGCACAGCCCTTTCTGAACTGAAGAACCACTGGAATCTCTTTAAAAACCAATACAACTGAGTTAATTTAAAAACAGAAATAGTTTCAAGTCCAAGGCTTGCTCTCAAGCCCTCCCATACTATTTTTTTTTTTTTTTTGCAGTTTTCAAGTATCATTTTCCTGCTCCTCCTCTGCTCCTGCGGGATGTGCAGGAACAGCTCAGGCAATCTACAGAGGTGATGAATTCACTACAGGCAGGATAAGCATCGAGTCGCATCAAACAGCACAGCAAGGAAACGGAAAAGCGAAGAAAAATGAATGTTTTTCCTAATCTTTACACAACACAGATTTTGTGCGTTGCTTGTAACGCCAGAAAGAAAACAATTTCAGGGGGGTGCGGGTGCTGCTGCATCCCGGTGTCACACTGGTCACGGCACGCTGGACCGCCTCCATCCCGAGCACGCCGAGGGAAGCTGGCACGGCATGGCAGCACGCGGGGAGCACAGCAAGACCCGCCAGCGCTCCGAAACAACCATCGCCCAAGCCCGGAGCTCCTCCTTGGAGCTGGAGGGACCAAGAGCAGGTCTCCCCGAGGCGGATGCCGAAATTCAGGATCCCACCTACTGCAAACCAAGCAGCACCTAACGCTGCAGCCCAAAGCTTCTCCCGAGAGTATTTCACACCAAAATCCATCTTCCTGCACTCAAAAAGCCGCAGAGGTGCAGACCAGGTGCCCACAAACTGGAAATCCAGCAGGATCCAGCCGCAGCCGGGAACGGGATTTCTGCTGCTGCACCCATGGGAGCCAGGTTGGCTCCTGGTGCAGATGGCTGCAGTGCCAAGGGGGGGACCCAAAACAGCAACGACCCCAAGCTTTCGGAATAATCCTGGTGCAGCAGCAGGCTGGTGCCTCTTCACAGCCTGTTTTTGAAGCTTATTTTTTAAAAGGTGGGTAGGGCAGTTCTAGGAGAGGCTGGGAAAGACACCGGGTTTGCAGGAACGTTGCTCCGTAATAAAATAATAAAATCGGCTCCAGCAACGTGACGCGCGTTCTCAGCGTTTTGGGATGACAGAGTGCATTTATTTCAGGACTGCAGACTATTGCATGCTTCATCAGAGGACAGAGGAGGAGAATAATGGAGTCGGGTCGTAGCAGGAAGGCTTGGCGCTGGCTGCACGGGGACACGGGCAGCTGCCTGAAGGTTGAACGTGGAGGGTGGTCCCCTCCAGGGTGAGCACAGAGCAACATCCCACATCCTCATCTCCTTTGAAGACCTCCTCATGATGACCCACCTGGGAATTTTATTATTTTACTGGATGAACTGGAAGCTATTATGCTTGCACTGATCAGCAAGTACAAAAGGAAGGGAGGGCTTCAAAGGTTTGAAGGTGTTCTGGAAACTATTTACCACGAGATCTCCCCCTAAAAGGGCTGCTGCACCCTCCTTAGCGTGGAATTTCTGCCAATTAATTCCGTAATTAACGTTGCCAACAGGCAAAGGGAGAGAGGGTCCCCTGGCAGCCCCATGCAGATGGCCCCAAACGCTTTGGGGCACCAGGCAGAGCCCCCAGCCCCCCAGAAGAGGTAACCTGACTATCTTGTACAGCATGGGCAGGCTAAGGAGCATCCCACTTCGCTGCCTCGTCACCCAAGTAAAGAGATTCGGCAAGTCTCCATATCCCCGTATCGCAGGCAGTTCTGTTGTCTTCTCCCAGGACCACCCAACCCAAGGGCTCCTCTCTGACCAGCGTCGGGTGACACGCCACACGGGACGCACAGCCAGGGCTGAGTCTGCCCTCCGAAACATTTATTATTTTGAAATCTAGACATTCATTGGTATTTATCCCAATTTTTAATGGTTGACTTTGCTGTCTCCCTGCTCTCCCATCCCTCCTGCTGACCAGGAGCTGAGGGTGCTCAAGGGAGGACAGCACCTCACTTTTACACCCCCTTCCCCTCCAAACTCGGGGCAGATCACATCTGGACTCTCTTTTGGAGCCAAAGATATTTATCAGGGCATAAGGGTAGGGATGGAGGGATAGATGGGCAGCTACACACACCCGGGCAGCCTCTGAAGAAATGCAGGCAGGGGCTGGACCACGGGGGCAAGGCAGCGAGGTGTGGGGCAGGCAGGACCACGACGCTGCAGATGGAGAAGGCATTGCAGAGTGCTCCGATGGTGAAGGCGAGACGCTTGCATTCAATAAGGAGGTGGTTTGTGAAAAGGGAAACGCTCGGCTTCGACTGTTTTGTGTAAGGATAAGGCCATCATGGAGGCCGGAGCTGCCCCTGACCTTCATCTGCAACGCTCCTCCGTTTGGACGCCGAGTCACACAGCAAAGCACTCAGACCACAAACAGCGGCGACCAGGGAAAAAGGGATTAATGTGGAGATGTTCTAGAGGGATAAAGAGCAGGATTAGTGACTCCCAGGGATAAAAAGAGTAGTAAGAAGGAAGAGAAAGGAGCCTGCGTGGCTCGATGGTGAGAGCATCGGGGAAGGGACAGGGTGACAGAGAGAGGGGGACGCACAGGATCATCTCCCAAGGGTCCTCTCCTGCTAGACCTGATATTCTGTGCCCAAAAAGAGATGTTTGCAAGCACGTGAGCACCCAGGGAGCTTAGAAGCATGTTTATCTGAGAGAGGGCTAAAATTTAAGCGCTCAGGTCTAAGCAGCCTGTGAAGGTGCAGACCCAGATCTGGACGTGACCTCGGCAGCCTGAAATTCATCTCATTTGCTACTGGGAAGTTTCAAATGAACAGATGCCCCCACGCTGCTCTTACCACATGGAGAAAGGGATTTGAGCAGCAAACACCGGCCAAATGGTGGGAGAAATGCAGGCAAAGCTGCTCTGCTTCAAAGCTGGCGAAGGCCAGCACCCCGCTGTGGTCCAGGGCACCTCCCAGGGTAGGAGAGCTCTCCCTTTCCCACTAAATTATCCCAATTAAACGGTTGCCTGCTGCAAGCCATGCAAACAAGACACATTGCCAAGTAAAAGCTATTATTTAGGTGGTGTATGTATTTCTAAACTGTGTTTAAAACTCCGCTCACAATCTCCCGCGGTTATTATTTGCCATTTCAACACTCAGCAGGATGGTGCAGTATTTGAGAAACATCGGGTCAGAAGAGCTGCGGCCTTTTAGACGAATAACAACACACAACCTGCAATTTTTTGTGTTAGCAGAGCCCAGCCATCAGTCTAAGCATATTCCAGATACAAAACATCCTAAGGGAAAAAAATCCAAGCGCTTAAGACGACCCTTTCTTGCTGCAAAGGCTTGCAAGGAAACATTACGCTAGAGGTGTAGCTCTGCACCGCCTTCAGAGGTTTGGATCTACTGGGTCTTTACAGCAATTAATTACCCAGGGAGCAGGATTTCATCGGCTTTTGGGCAGCTCAGCATTAGCACCTGCTGGCAGCACCAAAATTCGGGGCATAAGGATCCCTGTTCTGCTCAGCGCCGGTCGGCAGCGGGGTGGAGGCTCAGCAGCTTCAGACACGGTGATGCTCCGGTCTTCTCCCTCTCGCTGATGCTTTCTGCGAGCGCACAGACCAAGGAGCTTAGAAATCTGTATGAGCCCTTGAGGAAAGCGGAGGTTGAAAGAGAAATAAGGAAAGGAATTGATTTTTTCTGAGAAAAAACAAAAATTGAGAAAAAATATCTGAGAAGAGCTGGAAATCAAAGGCAGGACTGACCCAAGCTCCATCCAACTCCTTCGGTCGTACCTCTGCCTTTGCAGTGCCTGTCACCCAGCTTCGGCAAACACAGTCCTCCCCATCGCCAGAATTTACAAATAACTGACATCATTTGTGGTGCTGGATGCTCACCACAGCGCTGCTATTTTCGGCTCTGCTCTAGAGCAGTATCCAGGTCTCTCTGCACAGTGGGGATCAGCCGGTTTTTTGCAGCGATGCTCCAGCCTCCCACCCCTGGGAGGAATCGGAGGATGCTCATGCCATGGCATCGTGCAAAGTTACGTCCTACCACGAAGCCGCAGCCCTGGCCGTCCTCCTGACAGCTCTTTCCCACTGCACTGGCTGTTATTAAGGTGATGGAGAATTGCTTAGAAATAACAATAATCCTGCAGCAGACACGGACAGACAACTCCTATCCTGATCCTGCAGTCTCTGACAAGATGATGCTCCTTAAATCAGTGACTTTGAGTTCACGCCTTGTTTGCAGGGGTTTTCTCCAGGAGCTACCCTCCCTCGGGAAAAGCCTCTGAATGCACCCGACTTTAAAAAAACCCAAAACACTCAGTTAAAAAGCCAGGAGCCTCTTCCCGAGCTGGGTAATAACTAACTGGTGAGGAAGGAAGCACAGGAGGGGGAGGCAGCAGTGACAAGGACCCCGCGCTCACTCCCCGATGTCCCTTGCAACCTTCTTCCTCTTCCCCAGTCTTTCTTTCTCCCTAAACCCCAGACTCGAAACCAGAACAGATCAGGGCTCAGCTTCAGGATCATGAGATCGTCTTTTTGCCATCCTTTTCCCTCTCCCCTTCCCTGCCTCCCTGTGCAAAGCCACGGTGCCCAAATCAGAGCCACGCTGGGCAGAAAACCACTGGTAAATGCAAAGCACATTTAAACCTCGGCACAGAAGCAACGGTGGGTCCACGGGGGACACCGAACTCGTGCACACAAACATCCAGCTCAAGAAAACAGATTTTATCTTATCTTATAATAGCAAATAGTAACTTTAACCAGAAACCGGCCGCAGACTGCATCACGTCTACTGGCGCAGACCATGCGATACTTTGCTTTCTCCCAGGACCACGTGGATCCACGAGTTGATGAAGCCCCCACCGCGCTCCTCCGCTGCTGAAAACCTCCAGCCTGGACGGCAACCTGCATTAAACGTCTGCAACTCCCTTCAAAATCCATTAGCATCAGGACTGCGTGTCACGGAGACTTCTCACCCGTTTTCCTTGCCTCCCACACTGCCTGCCCGCTGTCAGCACAGCCACTGCTCCCACCTTGAGCTGCTCCACCAGCGAAGCCACCGTGAGCTGCTCCAAGCTCCAACCTCCCTTTCCTGAGGGCACAGGAGAGCCCGGGGGCAGCCCGGCCGCGGTGGCCATGGGATGCCGGGTCCCTCCCCAGCCTCCCATCCCAAGAGAGAGCAACACATCCAGGGCTACCCCACTGGGAGGGTTTCGCCGCCACACCAAATTAAGTGTGCTAGAGGAAAAACGCAGCTCTTTTAATAGCTGCATTTTTGCTTGAGTAGAGAACTGTTTTCAGTACCTTCAATTATTTTGCAGGGTTTGGCAGCTGCCTGGGAATGCAACCCTTCGTGGAGGAGACCACAGCCCACGGCTCACTAATTGCTTGTTAGAAATTGCCACTTCTGGGGAGTTTCAGCCCTCCTTGGGCAGACAGAGAGAAGGTGGTGACAGCAGCAGGAGAGGAAAACTGAGCCAGTCCCAAAGACCCCCCAAGGAGGGGATGGATTTCCCCTACTCAAGGCAGGTATTTATTTTCCTGCATTTTGCTTCATTCCTCCTTTCCTTCCTTCTCCATCCCAGCCAGACCGACGCAAGAAGGCGTGCGTGGACCAACGGACGGGGTCGCAGGGGATGCCCAGGCTGGGGGTCCTGGGGGGCTCTGGGCATCCCCTGCCCTGAGCAGGGCAGCAGCGGGGCACGCCAGGCTGCCCAGGGCTGCACTCGGCCGCTCATAATTATTATTGCATTATAACACAGTATATAAATACTAAAGAGCAAAAAATTTTATACATTATTTGGATCTTGACCTCGGATGAAAGAATACAACTGTATCTCAAAGACCCGTCCCTCTTTCCCTACGATTAACTAAGTGTAATTCAGGCAGAGTTGGGTTTTTATAAAGCAGTGAGGACAAAGACAAGCGGAGCGGCTGCGGACGAGCCAGGTGCCCTTTCCATGCACTTGTGCTGTGGGGATGAATGGCAGCTTGCGTTTTATAAAAGCAGCAAAGCAAGACCAGAAAGTTTAGTTATTTAAGTAAAGCGAGCAAATGCACACCTCCCCACAGTCCATTGCTGGGGTGGAATAAAATACGTAAGTATATATTTGATATATATGATGTAAAGCAATGAAAGACACCTGAGCAGCACTTAAACCCTTCCTGTGCCCTGCTCAGTGCTTTGCGGTGCTGGAAAGCCATGGGGCGCGCTTGGCAGAGCTCAACCCGAGGGCTTTGCCCGCGAAATGCATCCTGGCTTGGGGCAGGGAGGGCAACCACCACCAGTGACCACCCCAGCAGCACTTACAGCTGCCCCAACAGCCTCAAGGACCGGTTTCTCCCGAGAAGATCTACCACGGTCCGACCGCTTCACCCCACACGCGTTCAATGCCTCCCCGTGCCGGCCAGCAGCTTGCCGAGAGCGCACCGGCCTCGTCGATTCGGCATTGCCTACCTTGTGCGAGTAATGCTGATCCACGATTCTGGCCAGCCCGAAGTCACCGATCTTCAGCACCAGGTCCTCCGTGCTGATGAAAATATTGGCCGGCTTGAGGTCGCGGTGGAGGACGTTGGCCGAGTGGATGTACTTCAGCCCCCGCAGCAGCTGGTACATGAAGAGCTTGGCGTGCTCCTCGGTGAGCTTCCCCTGCTCCAGCAGCCGCGCCAGGTCCGTCTCCATGTACTCCTGGACGATGTACACCATGTTAAACTTGAAAAAATCCCCGCGCAGGTTGGTCCCCTTCGGCCCCAACACCTCGTACACCTTCACGATGTTATCGTGGTCCAGGCGGCGGATGATTTTGATCTCCCGGAAAGCGTGCTTCATGCTCCGCGCATCACCGATGGTGATCTTCTTCACCGCCACTTTGCGGCAGCTCTTGCTGTCGTGGGCTGACAGCACCAGCCCGTTGGCCCCGAAGCCCAGGGGGCGAAAATTAATGAAGCGACAGCCCAGGTCGTACCCGTACATGCTGGCGATACAGTCGCACTTCTCTGCCATCGCGGGCTTTGTCCTTTTTTGGCTTTTTCCTCTTCGTCACTTGAAAAACTGGGAGAGGTGAAGGGCTTCCAGATCGCAAATGTGGTTTGAAATCAAGCGCCTCATCATTACTTACAGTCGCCTGGGGGGGTCTCGCTCTGAGCCCATCACTTCAAGATGACACGTGGATGCAGTGAAAATAGATGCGAGCACGCACACAAATAAAATGTTTTAAACCGAGTGAGAAATCAAGGTATAGAAGAGACTTCCCAAGCAGCGTGGATAAACGCAGCCCAGAGATCTCTAGCGAAACAGGAAGGTTATTTTTCTTGAGACTAAAAGATCAGTGCTGCTACATTTTTTCAGCCACTTTCTTGTTTTCCTTCTCCAATGTCCCCGAGACGATGCTGAAGCGTGGAGCTGGTGGTGCAGCCGGACGCCCGGCCCCGCGTCCCCGGCGTCTCAGTGCCGGAGCAGCCGGCCGGCCCCACCGTAGGGCAGAGCCCAGAGCAGCCCCATGGCCCCTCCGCTGCCCCAAACCCTCCCTGCCCACAAGTTTTGACAGTGTTTTCCCCACCAGCGAAGCGCATCCAGGCGCTGGCCAGGCTCCCAAACGGTCAGCAAAGCTTCGCCCTTCTCGTCGCTCCCTTTTCGGTACGGGCAGACCCCATCTTCCCCATCAGCAGACAGAAATCTTGACGGCAGCAAATATTTTGCAGATCAAAACTCACTTTCTGTGTTCAGTGCAGCAAGTTTCCACGTTTGCAGTTCCAACACCTTCCCCTCATATGTCTTTCGCCAGTGAAGCCAAGCGCCATCTGATCTTTACAGCTTGCCGGAGGAGTTCCCCGCACTGCGCTGCCCGGTCTCAGTCCCGCTCCTGGAAGAAAAGAGGAGATGGATTCATGTGATACCAGCGCTGCCTATGCCCTGCCTGGGTAATGGCTTGCTGAAGGTTAACCGTGAGCAAAACTGTGACCTTTCGGAGACTCATTAGTTATCCCCTCTAAAAGCACACATCATTACCTGTGTTTTTCAGATGGTTAATTTTTCCTTTTCGATTTGTAATACACAGAAAACTGCAACTCTTCCTTTCCCCTTTGTTGTTTTTTTTTAATTTTGATCTGCCTGAAAATGTTACAGAGGGATTTGCAGAAGGCAAAGGTTGAACAGCGCACGATGGCTCTGACCGCCCATTTAAACCTCATCGCAAGGAAAGCGAGATCGCAGCCCGCGAGGGTACGAACCCTCCCTGCCGAGCAGCTGAGAGCAGATAGGGCCACGGAGTTTTTCAGCTTATAACGACCAAAATTGCTTGGGCAAACGAGGCGGTGCCACCCCGGCCAGTTTTGCAAAGAGCCTTAAAAACCAGCTGCGAGGGTGGGACTGCCCCTGAATTCGGGGTCCCACAGCAAACCTTGGCAGCAGCCTGGGGATGCCGCTGGCTCCGTCCCTGCGGCCGCGGGGAGCTGCCAACCCCTTCCCTTATGCAGCAAACCACATCATTTTAGTGCCTTTACAGAGAGAGCTGCTCCGGCATTGCTCAGCCTGGGGTGCACCAGCAGCTAACGACACAGCTCGTTTCTCCTCCAGCGCGCCAGGGGAAGGAGGAGAGCGTCCTCATTGAGATGGATGAGCCGTGTAGTTAACCGCGGGGATTCGCCATCCATCAGCAGCGCCTGCAACCGCAGCTCCGGCACCCAGCTCTGCCGAGGGCCACTTGGCACAGGCAGCCATCCCGCTGCTTCTCCGGCGGCTTTGCCGGTGATGAACGCAGGGGTGGGAAGATACAGTGGGAAAATAGAAGCTGACTTCATCTCTCACCGTGTCCTTTGTAAGGTTGTGCTCGGCACTCAGATGCCACGAAAACACTTCCCACGTCTGTACAAGTGGAGTAGCTACTCCTGTCAGAGGCATAAGCCAGCTCGCAGTCCCCCAGCTTTGCTCTTCTCCTCCAGGAGGTTGTGGTTCCACAGACCCAACAACTCCTCCATGCAAACACGTGCTACAAGATAGACATAGGGTCCTATGGTCCTCTTTGAACGTGCAGCTGAATAGATAAATGTACATACATATATATATAAAAAAATACTTGAATCATAAAATTTAAGTTGTGTTTTTTCACCCCCTATTAATCTGAAAAGACCTTATGACACCCTTGGCATTAAGAAGCTGGAACAAACGAATGTGGACCCAACACAAGCAAGGTGGGCAACAGCAGCGAGTTGGTGGCGTCTCAGGAGCATAACTCCATATTTCAAAGCCTCTCTGTGCTAACACACGCTCCCCTGATCGATGGAGGAATCTCTTATCAAGATGCACTGGCTTTTAAAGAAAAGCAAAGCAAAGCAGCAGAGGAATCTGCTGGCACCACGGCAGACCCCTCACCCAACTGCTGGCAATGGCGTAACGGGCAAATACCAACATTTGCTGGGGATGAGGGTGCAGATTTAGCCAGAGGCATGGAGGATCCCAATATTTTGGGGATTTGCCTGACAAAACGTTACTTTCCAGTGGCAGATCAACATGCAGGGGTGGCCACGGGCAAGGGACCACATCTTGCAGATGCTCCAGTTAGGAGAAGATGGTTCAAAGCCCTCAAAGCACTTCAAGTTTTCTAGATAAAACACTGCGATTTTTGACCTGCAATTAATTTGTTTAGAAATAGAATTGAACAAAAGGCATGAAGTGTTAGGAAATGACTGGGTTTTTTTTCTTCCAGATGATCAGCTCATCGAAGCCTTTGACCTACCATATCTCCCTGCCGATGTGTACGAATCTCAGAGGAGCAAGCACCCTCTCCTGCCCGGCCCCTGCCCCGCTCCCAAACACCCCCGACACCTTGTTTTGCTGCACCCCCTCTTTGCCATGAGACCCACGTGCCCACCAACGCCTCGTGCCACCCGCCGAGGGGACCACCAGCTCCTTCTGAAGCCGGGGAGACCTGCAGAGCCCAGCCAGCTGCATGACAAGGGCTGTGACCTTGCCCGGAGATGTCCCGGATTAGACACTGGTCCCAGTGCCACGGAGGGAAGGAAAAAAATAAAATTACCGTGGATCTGCTCCTGTTGTGTTCTCCATGCCAGATTAATGCCTCTGTTATAGCCCTTAATCACCAGAGCTGCTCCATTAACCCGGCAGGGGGTTCACAGCCTGGTCCTTCACTCTGCCCTCCCCGAGCATCGGGCATCGCCGGCGGTACCCTCCTGCTCTCTGGCAGAGGTTACCCAGAGTAACGAAAGGGAAAACGTCAAATGCTGAGCTTTGTTTCGTTTTGCAACCATAAGTAATTAAAGGTGGAAGAGAACCGTAATGCTTCGGGCCAGCAGGGAGCAGCTATTTGAAGAGGGATCCAGTTAACGGTTAAAATAAAGACGTATGGACCATACGACGGCAGAGAAGGATGTAGGCAGGGCAGGGATACCCTCCGAAGAGCATCTGCCAGCAGTTACCAAGCAAATTGGCAAACACTGCTTGCTCCTGCAGTTGGAAGCAAAAATAATTACAGCCTCTCTTCAATTCAGCAATTATCTAATGCTGGCTTTTGCATGCAAAGACTGAACAGAGAAAGCCGCTCTTGCTATTAGGAAGTGGGGCAAGCCAGAGAGGTGCCTCGGTCCATAGTCACAGGAGGGGAAAAAAAGGATGAGAAACAAGGAGTGAAGGGGAAAAGGAAGGTAAGTAAATGCCGAGGCTCTGCAAGGACAGCAGGAAAGAGCACCCTGTGTGGGAAGGTTACCCCTGCGTTGCAACCCCGCTGCATGGCCGTGGAAAAGAAGCACGCGTTGCTCAAACCCCAAGGCGGCGGTGGGGTGTCTGAGGACCACGGGAAGGTTTAAGGGCAGGCTGGGACCTGATGAGCAACCAGGGGGCTGCAAGAGGTACGTCTGGCTGCAGCAAAACTGGAGCTTTTCCACTTGTGGTGACTAACCTGAGCTTCCTAAGCCTGCGCTGAAGACCTCAGTCTCTGCACGGGTCTCCTGGATGTCTGAGGAGGAAAAAAAAACAAGAAAAGTAGCAAAAATTTCCTACTGGCAAAGGGAACTCTGTGAAATAGTGCTTGGATCAATATACTTCAACAAGGTGCCACGTTGGGTTTGAGATCCATCTCTGAACCTCATCTCTCAGCCCCACCGCATTTCTCAGCTTTTTGGCACCATGAGCCAAACTCCACAGGGTTTGCCGTGACCAGATAGGGCTGGACGGGACACGGTGCTAGCTCCCACGCTGAGCTTCTTGGCTTACTCTAGATGCAATGGAAGGAAACCAAGTTTTGCCTCGTCAGCTTAATTATTAATAATTAGTACAGTTCTAGAAGCACTGAAAGGGAAAATGCAATGCATAAGACGAAAAGGGAAGAAAGAGCCCTATTTCATCTCACAAGCAAAGCGATGGCCTTCACGGTGCTCCTGGCTACATCTCAGTCCCCAGCTGAGTGATGACCCTGCAGCAGCTTCTGCAATTAGAGGGGCCGAGGCAGAATCACCCCTAAAAGGATGGCAAGCTGTGCTCCTGTCCTCGCTCTCGTGGCTGGGTCCCTCTCACTGAACCATCCAGGGAAGAGCTGCTGGTGAATACGGGGAGATGCACCCGGCCAAGGGACCAAGCAGGCAATACGCTCCCGTGGGACTGACCACCATCTCGGTTTGTCCTTCTTTATCTCTGCCTCCTCCAACCGAGACAACAGCAAACCCAAAGGATCAGGCTGACCAGCCTTCCCTGAAAGGCTACAGGAGTTATTTTTCCAGTGCTGTCCATTATCCAAATCAGACATCACTTCTGACCGGTTATTTCATTAGAAGCACTAAACAAACGAAGTAAAGCATGCAGGCAGCCTGGGTGCTGTTCCCGAGTTATCCGAGCAGCTGATGCCTGGAAACTGCAGCGGGGGAACAACCATCTGACTATTTAAATGTGCATTTCCAACGAAGGGCTGGATCCTGGGGCAGCACTGCAGCTAACCCAGGGGGGAGTTCTGGGATGCCAGCCTCATCATCAGCAAGCCCGGTTTTTCCTCTCTTCTTGGTTCTCCAAGCCTATTGTAATGAAAAAGTATTATTTCAGTGGCCTAATGAAAATAGCTGCTGAGACCAACAGCGGTCATAAAACCAGCAGCGATGCTATTTGGCTGCAGATGACGGAAAACACGGTCTATTTTCATGAAACTACGAACCAGAGTCCCAGGGGTTTTTCAGCTGATGAGGTCAGGATCTGCCACCCACTTGAAAAGCCAAATTCAATGGGAGCTTCAGGGCAAACGGCCGCAGAATACAGCCAACAAACAGGTCCTGAAGCACAACAGAGGGTCAGGAACAGAGAGCGATAAAACTTGCCGTTACACCAAGACGACGTGCAGGGAGAATACCTCTGACTCGTTTACACCGGTGGAGTCACCCCAATCTTTTGCTCGTGTGCTCGACAGAGGGTTTTGCTGGGGTGCTGGAGGTGGTAAAACACCAAGGGACAACAGTTTTAAGGGATTTGAGTGCTAACTTTATTCCCAGCCCCTTTCCCACCTCCTATCTATCCTAGTGTCAAAGCTAGGAAAGCTCTGGGGTACTTTCAGAAAGCATGTACCAAAAATTTTCTCTGTTGAAAAATTCTCCCGGTCTGCAGACCATAAATCCTGTCAGTTTAATAAATATGTGTGAGGTCAAAGCCATCGTTCAAACCTGCAGCTCGGCCAGAGGGAAGGGTCAGGAGCTCGCACGATGCCGTGCAGAGCCCACGCTCCCACCAGCCTGCCCTCCTGGGCACGGAGAGGCAACCGAGGAAGGGATGCAGTTGCTTATACAGAGAATTATACAATCAAATTCCCAAGAAACATTGTGCGTTTAAAAATAAGGCAGGAAATGTAGAGACATGTTGCCTCTTTATGAACATCGAACATATTTTACAGTTTCACTTTACCTCTCGTTCGCTTTTTCATTGAGGGTAGCATATCTCTTTCACTGTTTGCAAGCACATCACCCCCGAGATTTTATAATCGGGACCCCTTGTGCTGTACAACGCAAGGATGAGGGAATTAGGAAATTTTCTTTTATTCTTCCATTCTTTCTCTCTCTCTCCCATACCACTCTGTGCAAGGAAAGTATTTGCCCTCGCGTTGCTGCTGTGATTTGCGCTGACCTTTCTGCTCCCTTCACTCCTCCGAAGGCTCGGGGGTCTCTCGGTGCCCTCGCATGGGCTTGGGGGAGCTCTGGGTGCCCTTGCACGGGCTCTCCGCTGCCGTCTCCCAGCGGGCTCCCAGCATTTCCCAGCGCAAGACCTGACCGCAAGGTTGTGATGAGCTTTTCCTTTTCACCGAATCCGCTCCAAGCGGCAGCGATCTCTCTAGCTGGATGAATTTATTAAAGCTCAAGTGTCATAACAAGATGTCTGTTATTAACAGAGTGCCACAGGTGCTAATTAAAGCAGGGTAACAGCAATCTCTCACTTGAACGCCTTGTCAAGGGCCGGATCCTGCAAACCATTACATCTCAACAGCCTTCTTGACTGGGCCCAAGATTAAACACCGTGCTGCAAAGCAGGAGGGGTCTAGCAGGGGCTGCATTCGTCGTACGGGCTTAGCTTATTGATTCCTGTATCGGGTAGATCTGGCAGGAGCATGACGAGATTCACTTTTTCGTACCCTCTCTTCGCCTCAGCATCCCTCCCCCGGTTCAGCAAAAGCCTTTCCGACGTCCTTTATCTCTGCCTCACCGCTCCCCTGTGCCGCAGCGGCAGCATCCCCGCTGCGCACGGTAGAGGCCATCTCCGACCCGGAGGAGCTGAGCGGCAGAGACCCCGCAGCGGAGGGTGCAGTGGACTGAGACCGGGGAGTTTAGTGCCCACCGCTCCCATGATGGACTTGCACGTCTCTAGGAAAGCTCTCCAAGCTTTAGTCACAGTAACGGAGTTACTGAAGCAGAGGGAACATAGGCAAGCCTCCTGTAGCTCTTAGCTCCCAGGCCAGCAACTGCTTCAAGGCTGAAACTTAATTAGTCCTTCCCAGCAATAAACACGGGCTCCCGGTGCTCAGTTCTGCAGGAACATCCTGCAGAGAGCCCTGGGGAGGGTCACTCTTCAGGGCTGAACGCAGGTAAAGACAACGCTCCTGCTCTTGTCTCGGCAAACAGCCTCTTCCCTTCCCTCCTGCAGCTCAAGCATTAAAATACAGGATCTGGTTCCCTGCTTTGCAACCTCCTGCACCTCCCAGGAGTACGAGGTTTCTATCACAGAGCTGGGGGGCCCCATACCCTGCCCGTCCTGAGACCCTCCACACACCCCGATGGCTACGGGCTGTGCTCTGCACCAGCCCCACAGCGGGCACCCGGGGAGAAGCAAGCACATCAGGAGACCAGATCTGGCAGATGGGATCCCAGGGAAACAGGAAAACAGGGGGCAAGAACCCACCCCAACAAAACTGGGGGATGAAGGGATTGAGAGCAGCCCTGCGGAGAAGGACTTGGGGGCACTGGTGGATGAAAAGCTGGACATGAGCCAGCAGTGTGCGCTTGCAGCCCAGAAGGCCAACCCTGTCCTGGGCTGCATCCCCAGCAGCGTGGCCAGCAGGTCGAGGGAGGGGATTCTGCCCCTCTGCTCCGCTCTGGGGAGCCCCCACCTGCAGCCCTGCGTCCAGCTCTGGGGTCCTCAGCACAGGACAGACATGGAGCTGTTGGAGCGGGTCCAGAGGAGGCCACAAAAATGCTCCAAGGGCTGGAGCCCCTCTGCTACGAGGCCAGGCTGAGAGAGTTGGGGCTGTTCAGCCTGGAGAAGAGAAGGCCCCGGGGAGACCTTAGTGCGGCCTTGCAGTGCTTCAAGGGGGCCTAGAGGAAAGGTGGGGACAGGCTTTTTAGCAAGGCCTGTGGTGACAGGACAAGGGGTGATGGTTTTAAACTAAAGGAGGGCAGATTTAGGCTGGATAGAAGGAAGAAATGTTTTACACTGAGGGTGGTGAAGCACTGGAAGGGGTTGCCCAGAGAGGTGGTGGAGGCCCCATCCCTGGAAACATTGCAGGTCAGGTTGGACGGGGCTGTGAGCAACCTGATCTGGTTAAAGATGTCCCTGCTCACTGCAGGGGGTTGGACTGGATGGCCTCTACAGGTCCCTTCCCACCCAAAGCATTCTGCGATTCTATGAAAACCAGTCTGATCTCAGAGGAACGAGCTGTTTCCCAAATGTCCATGATGAATATGGCCAGTGACAGGAACAGCTCAGCCTTCGAAGGATGCTGAAGAACAAGTGATGCTCTCACGCTGTGTGTCCTCGGCTACCTCAGTGCTGGGGTCTCCACCAGCGACACCCTGCCCTGGTACGCCAGAAAGTATCCCAAGCCTGTGCACAGACACTGGCAAGCACTTGGACCTGTCTAAAAGCAAGCTGCAAAGTCAGAGGACTGCTCTTGTGAGCTCCTCTGAGTGAAGCTCTTGCTAATTATCACCGGCAGAATCCTCCCCGCCGGGCAGAATCAGACCCTCTTACGCCAGAGCTGCTTATAGCAAAGAGTCAGAGATTACTACCATCAAATCGATGAGCGCACTCCACGTTTCTGAACATGGGTTTTATCCTCCCAGCTTCATTAGAGCTGCCGATGCATGGCACATCAGGTACCCTGGGTGATCTGAAGTAACCTGTTTTTCATGAAGAGCTTTTTTTTTTTTTCCCTTTGGGATCTATCATGTCCTGACAACCTGGCTGTACCAAACAACAGCCATGCAACCAGCTCAGGAGTAGATCATGTACCTGTTTCCCCCAAAATAGTATTTATCAGATGCCTTTAATCCCAGGATCCAAACAGAAACCCGCTGAGAAGGAGATGAGCAGAGCTGCCACCAGCAAGAGGGCAGAAGGCACCAAGTGGCATTGCCCCAGAAGGAAGGCGAAATATCCGTGAGCCTGTGGGAAAAACTGAAAGGAGAAGGCAAAACCAAAGGGAAGCAGCATAAAAATAACCCCAGAGCCCTGGCTTGCACGGTACTAACACACGTACAGTTTTCCCACGCGTACCACTGTACCGTAAGCAAGTGGAACGGCATCACTCAGCACTGCAAAGCCACCTCTGCTGCCCAAACCTCTCGCAGGAAAATAGGAATTTTCCTCCTTAATGGCTGGGGATCTCGTGGCCAGGCCAAATTACACTCAGAAAAAAAAAAAAAGAAAAATCAGACAACGCTCATTAGTTCACAGAAAGAACAGAAAACAATGAAGAACTTGCTGACACTCGCAGAGATTTTAAGCGGTGCGGCAAAGCCACCCGGCTACCCCGGGCCAGACAGCTGGTTTTGGTAAATCAGCCGTGGCAGGGGGCTGCGAGCGGCTGAACACAGGCGAGACGTGGGGAAAGGTCTCGTTTCCCAGCAGGACCCGGTGTGTGAAACCGCTCTGGGCTCGGCGGTCTGCAGCCAGACAGCAGCCAGACAGCGCCTTGAACAAACACGGTCTAGTACATGCGCCCCGCCACCAACGCACCCTCTCCCACCAGCCTAAATACATTTGTTTGACATGGTATTAAGCTGGAAAAGCCCAGCTCCATCTCTATGAAGGCATCTGCCTGTGTCAAGCTGTCCATGACAGACAGACAGACATCATGGCCAGCGTATTTTGCTGCACCTGTAGCCTCCATCCCGCTCCCTCTTCAGCCCTGCTCCTGCCAGCCGCGGTTTTCATGTCACACAGGCTTTTAGTGGCTGACAACACATTGATTTAAAACCAGCAGAATTATTTCCGTTACCTAAATAAAGCCATTCCTAGAATGGATGACTCAGAAGCCTCTCCCCTAGCCATAAATCAGAGCAGAAACACGATACCTCATCGGGGCAAATCGCTTTGCCCTTTTGGTTTGGTACCTACAGTCTTTTCTGCTGAAAAAGAGACGAGAAGATCCGCTCTCTGCTGGCACTTCGTCGGAGAGCTGGGCCTTCGCTCCCCAGGACGCCGTGGGTCAAGACTTTGCCTGTGTTATCACTGGAGGGGCTGGACCAAGATAAGCAAAAGCGGGATGGTTATTAAAAAAAAAAAGTTAAAAAAAATATAGAAACAGCCCTAGAGGGTTTTTTTTTTACTGTGACAGAGGAGCCCACACCAGGAATTTGCCCCAAAGGAGGTATGTGCAGCATGTGCCAGCAGGCAGAGAGATGGCAGAGCGATTCCTTCCACTCGCCCCTGCCCTCCACGGGCCCTCTGTGAGCAGAGAGCCCGACGTCCTCTCAAAACACCGCGCTGGGATCTCGCAAAAGTGCTTGCACTTGCGTCTCTCAGAGCTGGTCTGTAACCTCCCTCTTAATCGCTCTGCTCACTGACAAATCTCACCCAGTTTATTTTGGGGGACGGGGCTGGGCCGCTTGCAGATCTGCATGCTCAGCGTGGGAAAACAACGAAGACAGGCTTTAGGGAGAAGGAAAAAAAACCTGCATTTGTCTGCAGAAACCACTTTGCAAAAGGTTTCCACCCCCACTCCTCCCACGGCAGTCCCGCAGTGATGGCCCCATGCTGCTGCAGCCCCAACATGCCCGCAGGAGAGATGTTCCCACAGCAACTGAGAGAGGAAAGGAGATAAAACTACGCGGTGCGGAGACTTGCCCAGTGCCCCAGCCAGAATCACCCCCCCGATGCTGCTCTCTCCTCTCAGACAGCACCACCGGGGCTTGGGGAAGCTGCACCTCCAGCCACGGGCTCTTGCCTCCATCGCCCTCGAGAGGAGCGAGCGATTGGAGACACCCATCTACGAACAACCCTCCGGGAGGGCTATGCAGCCTCTGCCGAACTGATGCTTCCCCAAGGCGCGGGGATGGACCGAGGGGCATGGCAGCTGAGCACAGCCAGACCGAGTACGCAGAAAACATGACCTGTAACCCATCATAAACATCACAGGCTGTTCAAACCTCAAGGAGAATTAATCATATGTCCAGGAGACTGTCCAGATGTTGTATTTCACCATAAGCTCTGTGATATTTGGCCACTGTTGAAGAGTCTGTCCTTGATCCAAGTGTACAGGGGTTTAGGCAGCATCTCCTGGAAGATGTTCCCCTTCAAGGGCAGGCTTGAGCCGCGTTTCAAGCTCAAACTGCTTCCTACAGACACAAGCCTTCGCTCATGGTCAGGTTTCCGTGGTGCACACCTCTGCCCCGCGTTATCTCCCAGCACAATTGAAAGGGCAGCCCCCCCAGCCTGACCCACGCATCCAGCCCGCCTGCCCCCAGGCATCCCATCTGCCTGGGGAGCAAGGCAGGTCCTTCCCAACGACGGGGACTCGGCATCCCGAACTTCAGCCCTTTCCTTGGTCTGACTCCCTAAAGAGCAGGGTGACAAGGTCCCACACCTGCAAAGAGATGCTGGAGACCAGGAATCCCGTGCTAACAACTTCACACGGCAAAGCTTCCCCTCTTCTACTCTGGGAAAAAGGTCTCTGCTGTTTTAATGCCTCCCAGTCTCACGATTTTGGGAGACCGTGGTGTGTAGTCATGGGATGCCAGCAGCCGGCAAAGCTGAAAGCCAGTGGCGGTGGAAGAAATGTGCCGGCGTTGTCAAAAATAACACAGGAGATTTTCTAGAGATTTAAAACAAAAATGTTGTTAAGTCCTGGTCCTGAAACAGCCCGAGCAAAACCAAAACACGCTCCCAGTGACTTTTAGCCATCCAGATAATAGATGGGGAATAAAAGGCTTTGCTGGACCACCGCTAAAGCTTGCTCTCAGTATAATCACCTACTACTATAATGAGATTACATGGATTAGCTCTATTTTAAGGGAATGTCAATGCACTGGACAGCCTTTCTAGGCAGGTTTTTAGTGCTACACAGAATAATACCGGAAAGACATCAAACCAGGCAGCTATTTTTAGAAAGCATTCCTCTAAATAACCTAGGTGGAGAGAGATGGCAAGGCAACAGAGGTGCGTTAATGCAGGCAGTAGCTGAATGAATGACTGTTGCAGAGAAAAAACAGATTCATCCCTGGTTTCTCTTGGCCGAGTTGCACAAGAAATTAATTCAGCCGGACCCGAGCTTGCATTCCTCCAACGCTGTGTTGTGAAACGGACTCAAATGTTGGAGGGAACGAGCAACGCAGGACGCGCTCTGCTAAGAGGGGAAAACGTGAGGCCAGGATGAACGCGCTGGGGTTTGTGCCGGGTGCCCTCGGGGCACCTGCACTCCCCCATCCCGCAGCCCTATGGAGGTGACAATCCCCAGGTCCTCTCCCCAGCTGCAGACAAGGGAAGGTGTCCCCCAAACGAGTCTGAAATTAGACTTCATCATCATCATGGCATCCTTCACCACGTGGGATGCAGCAGCGATGTCCCACGCAGAGAGCGGGAGGAGCAGCAGGCGTTTGCCCAGCACTCGGAAGGACGGGTCTGCTTTATAGTCATTGCACTCTTGCTCAGAAAACCCAGCGCTCACGTCCTCGCTCTCATTTTCTCCTAACTATCCTCAGGATTTAAGAGGAACTCTCAGAGAATCCCTTTTTTTTCATTGCTTTTTGGCCCTGGAGCTTACTCCTGCAAAACACCCAGCAACTTCAAAATAAGCCGGACACTGCACCATCCAAAGTCCTATACTCTTCTTTTCTAGGATGGATGCAAGCTGGAGCCCTGGGGACTGAAGCCCAGACATTTTGCTCCCCGTGTTCTATACAGCTGCATCTCTGCACCTTCTCTCTCCCTGTGACTCAGCCAGGGCTCGTGCATAAAACCCAATTAGGGATTAAGCATCAGAGCAGCACAGCAAAAGAATGGCCCCTACCCCAGGCAGCTCACAGCCTGGGATCTTTAGCTCCCACCCTGGTGAAGCGACAAAAATAACCCATTAAAAAGGCACTTTAATTGCCTTGCCAGTGGTTTGCACAAACCCCAGCTAATGCTTGAGGTTAAAAACGAATTAAGCCTTAAATAGCAAATTCTTTTCCATTCTTCCCGCTTTTACCCTTAAATTTTAATGGGGTCATGGTGAGGGGGGAAACAGATCCAGCCAGTCCTCCAGCTCATACCTGGCTCCTCTGCAACACGGACCAGGCTCAGTTCTGCTGGATTTGCTCCACCACGGGCTCCCGTTGCAGGCACCCAGTCTGTTTTGGGACACACCACCCAGGCTAGATGCAATTAAGACAGTTACGAAGTTGATATTCTTCATGCCAGAAGAAGTCTTAACCAGGATGAGAAAATTGAGAGGGTGCAACCATGCACCGTAGTCCTCCAGAGCCCTAGGAAGATCTCTGTCCCACGTGGGGCTTGTGCTTCTCAGACATCGCCCAGCACTTCGTGTCCAAGCTGACCACTATGCAGGAGGAGAAATGTTCCACCACCACGCTTTTGTTGCAAAAAAAGATGCAAACAGGAGGTGAACATATGCAGCAAAGCCCAAACAGCACCTTACAGGAGCACAAGCGGAGCATTGCCTGCCCGCTGCCTGGCTATCGCTGCCTGCTACACGAGGATCACCTGAACTGGGCATGATCCTGCTCCCCATCAAGACCTGGGTGCCCAGAAGGGAGGAGGGAGCGAGACAGCAGCTCCACGGCAAAACTGGGAGGCTGCTGAAGGTTTGGGCTGGTTTGCTCTGTTTTCAAATCTGATGCTTTAATGTAGGGCTAGAGCATCAGCCTGCCCTCTGCTTCGTTGAGAGCGATGCAATTAAGGTCCTCTGCACCAGCTTGGGCTCTAGACCACCAGTGCCCAGCGTTTAGCCAAATATTGCTCCAAAACATCCCTTCTGCTCTGCACAGGGCTGTAAAAGAGCGATCAGGATGGAGCAATTTCACAGCCTTAATCCATTTCTTCACTTTTGGCTCCAGTGGGCTGTAAGACACCCATTCTGCAAAAGGAATCATGCCAAGAAAACCTGGCTGAGTGGTTTGGTTTGCAAGACTCAAGGATCACTTTTTTTTTTCCTTTCAAATATCTATTGCTCAAAAAATGCTTATGTTTCTAAAGCATTTTGCAGATCTTACAGTACTTTGCTGGGATAAAGGAAAGCTGACAACCATATTACGGCAATAAAGATTATTTTTTTCTGTCTGAGTAGTAGCAGGCACATGAGATTAATTCAGATAAAAGAGGCCAGCATAGGAGATGAGCTTATATTTCAGGATGTAAACCTAAATCATGGGGAGATTTGGAAACTCCATGGGCAACGGGCATCCCGCATCCCCAACGGGGGATGTCCTGCGTTAAAAGCAACATCTCCATACCCTTCCCAGGGTCTGCAGGACCGTCTGCGCTCCTCAGTCTCACAGCACTGGTGAAATGAAACGGCCGAGATGAGCAAAAGTACTAACCCACGCTCCTCCGTAGGGAAAAAGGAGAAGTTTTCCAAACATTGCCATCAGGGTTTTTCCTTAGCTGTTCAGCTGCTGCATTAATCCTGCGACTGCTCCTGGGATCTGCTGAAACACACAACATTTTCATGCACTGAAAAGATGTTCTACGTATTATAATCAGAATTTCCTTCAAATTTCTTCCCTTTTTCCAAAACGCACGCTGCCCATTTTGCTGTGTTTGAAGAGCAGGCAGCAATTAGCTTTCCAGCTCAGAGATACATATTTTTTTTTCACCCCTAGACCCATCTTTCTAACAGACAAGATCGTGGCATTTCTAATGACTTAAGGAGACAAAGACCGTAAAAGCCTTCCCCGAACGCAGAATCGCCTCCGCGCTCTCCAAATACACAAGATAATGAGGGCCTTCAAGTGCCATGATCAAACTCCTCTCTACCAGCCCGATTAGCCCTGCTAACAATCTTCCTTGTGTCTCCTCCACCCTCACCCAGTTCACCAAAGCGCTCTCTGCGGCGTTTACACTTTGTTAATCAGTTGGTATTTACCAGAAATCGCTTGTGCTGAGCTGGTTCTGCCCGCTCACCTGCCTTAATGTCGGGGAAGCAGCGATGCGATCGCTAACCCCGGGCAAAACCCAGCGCCGAAGAGGCACGCAGATGGCACGGACGTCTGTCGTGCCTAAAATCAAGCAGGTATTTTGGGAGCGGGTGCGGCCACCTCGTTACTCTCAGAATTTTTGTTTTCTTTTTATATAAGCAGAAGGAGCCTCCGTCTAATAACAAGAGTAGATGGGACTCGGGTGAAGCTGGAACGTGAGACAAGCTGAAAAGTCAGTAACATCAACCACTGATGTTGTTTGGCAAACATAAAGCTCATCAAGATGCCATCCGAGATTCCCCTGCCCCTTATTCAAGCGAGAGAGGAGACGACTCGGTGACGACACCATGCGCATCAGGATCCCTTCGCAGCCACCGGTTACAGCTCAAGCTTTATTTTTCCAAAAGCATCTTGCCAAATTTCCTTGTTCACCTCTGTTACCAAAGAACCCCAAACTGACCTCAGGTGTAAAGCAAACACGGGGGTGAAGGGTGGGAAGAGAAACGTGCATATGAAATTTCAACTTTGCATTAAAACTTATCTCACCGAAGTGTAGCGAACGGTGGCACGGGGGTGCAGGAGCGAGGAACACGTGCCAGCTGCCGTTGCTGGCACAGCTGTACGCACATCTGGCCCCAGTCCTGCAGCATCCCCTTCAACCCAGCAGCAACTCCGGGAGCAACGAGAGCTGCCCCTTTCCACCCTGCGAGCATTTTTTCTCCTTCGTGAGGCTTCCCTTTTTGCCTTCCCCATAAACCCGCTTCCCCACCAGCTCCCTGGCCACCCGTTTCCCACTCCCGGCTTTCCTTAGCAAGACGACAAGCCCTGCCTACCTTCACAGAAACAGCCGCAGCCTGCTCCGTGCTCACTGCCTTACTAAAAGCACATAATTATTTCTAATTTACGGCATTTCTGACCACACTCAGCCTGGGAGAAACGTGGAAGGAAACTAAGGCTGGCCTGCTCATTTCAGGCTCCGAGGAAAGGCTTTCTTAAGTTGATATAACCTCGAATGAAAAAAAAAAAACAAAACACCAAACCAGGGAGAAAGCAGAATTCCCAGAGAGCAAAAGAATTGTAATTCTTAAAAGAAATTATCTGAAATACTCTTCGGGTCAGATTCATTGCTTGTAGAAGAGATGCAAGCCAGTCCCAACGTTTCAAGCTGCAATACTGACAAAAATGCAAAGAAACAACTTCTTTTTTTCTCTTCCCATCCTCCTTGATCTCATTTTAATTGGAACCGGTCCCAGCTGAATCAGATCCCGAGAAGCCCAGCATCTACCCTCTGTCCTTGAAGTCATTTTAAGCCGGGACCTATTTCCACATTCACGTTTCCAGCCCTGCCTCCTCCCAGAGGCCAGGGTTTAATTTACCTTTCCCCAAAGGCACTTTCTAATAGTTCAAAACTTTCCGTATTTCACAGGACGGGGCAGGGGGAGTTAATGGAGCACACAGCCCCAGAGAGGGGCCGGGTACAACCGGTGCTGTGACGGCAGACGTGGCACCGCCAGCCCGGTTTGCTGGCGTGCCGAGGACAGGGCATCCCCCCAGGTCCTTTGGGAACAGTCCGAGAGGATTTAATGCCGGGTCCGCAGGATGCAGGCACGGAGCAGCGGCATGCCCGGCGTGCGGATCAGGCTGCGCGACAGCAGCACGTTTGGGTCCCCTGAAAATAACAAAGGAACGAGTCACCTCCACACCCCGCAGTTGAGCACGATGCAGGCTGCGCCCTGGCTTCTGTTTTGCATCAGGCACACTGGAAAACCTCCCAAAGCGGAGATTAATCGCTGGGAGCGACGGCTGGAACCTGCTTGGAGGCACGCACGGCCGCTGGTTCCTTGCCTCCAGCAGACCTGCCTGGCTGCTCGTCCGTCTGCTCGTCCCGGAGCGGCACTGAGCAGGTCAAACCAGGCAATTCCTCCTCACGTCAGCAGTTTACTTTGCAGCAGTAGGATGATATTCCACCTTGCTCGCAAATGTGATCCAGCCTGTGTTTTCTTCTGCCTCCTCTCCTCCATAACCCGCAGACCAGGAGCGTGCACTTGGGGCTGGGGTTACCCCCAGCTCCTTCCAGAGGGACCGGCAGCGTCACAGCCACAAAAATGAGAGATGGGAAAGGCGGAACAACTCCTTCCAGAAAGGCTCATGCCTCCATAGCTGACCCACTGCATTCCCCCTGCCCCGCTTCACTTACACGTAGGAACAAGCCTCTGCCAGGGTCCAGAGATGATCTGCAGAGTTTCCTTTAGGAAGGGATTTTGGGAGGAAGGCTTAGGAAGCCTCCAGAGGGAAGCAGCCCATACTCTGAAACATGACATTTGATTAGGCTTTTTATCTTAGTTTACATAGCTAATTGTTACAGGTGTATCAGTTACCATGTAATTAATAGTGTTGTAAAATCGGGTGTAGCCAAGAGCTGACTTGTGCAAACAATCCGAGCAGCTGGGACAGATGGACACCGACAGGTATTGGCCCAGGGGGTTGTTTGCTCTTCCCTGAGTCCGGAGGGATCCTAACATGAAGCTGAGACACAGCTGAGCCGCTTCCCTGGGAAATCGTACGGACTCGGAAAGTCTCCCATCGCTCAGCCTGGGAGTAAGACAACAGCTCGGGCAGCGGAGGGTAACTTTCCACCCGTGGCAGGTCACAGCCGCTGAGGAAGGCACTAAGGGTGCAAGAGCAGATGAAAGACTAAGGGCACAAGAGCAGCATGCAGGTTTCCCACCCACACGTGGCGGATCCACACCGGGTCCCAGGAGGGGACCGCTCTCCCTGCTGCAGAGCGGCTGCGCAGCCCCAACGCGACACACGGGCATCCCTGCCAGTGACCCGACGAACACGCATGTACCCAGGCACCGCTTCCCACACCACCGGGGATGCTCGCATCAGCGCTCCGGAAAGCTTTTTCCTTGAGTTCCCCTGCTCCTTCCCTTCCTCCCAGGAACGCCCTGAGGATAAGCACGCTAAGAGCCATGTAGCACTGGGCTGCTGCAGCGGCGTGGGCTGGCCAGCTTCCTACAGGGATGACTGTTGTGTATAATATAGAAACTGAGCTGCTTGTTCCAAGCACAACCACGCCAGCTTGCTTTTTAAAGACAGGCTTAGCTCGGATGCAAAGTGCTGCACGAACAAGCAGCGCTAATTCCCCCTGCGGCCTCCAAGCCAGGGGATGTTGTCGGCAGGGAGGTTTGGGAGCTTGTCCCGCTCCTGACTCAGCCCCACGGGCAGGGAGCGCCCGCAAGGTCATCCTGGCACCTTTCAGCAGGGCTGAAATCGTCTCCTGTAAATCCTCGCATGCAATTCTGCCTGGAAAGCCCTCGAAGCAGATCACTGTTCAACCTCGCCCTAGCACGGATCATGGGAAACACACGGTGGCTTCCCAGTGCCAAGCTTGGGCTGCACCGGTCGGCATCGCCCCTGCCTGGAAAGCGCAGCTGGTGAGGTTTGAAAGGTGCAGCCATCGGTTAGGAGAGCAGTATGAAGACATCGGGTCACAAAAGAAGAGATTTGGTGCTTAAAGGCACAAAAATAATTAAAACAGTATCAAGTGCGTAATTTTCTTTTGCAGTGATGTCAAAGACACTCGAAGACCATTTGCCAGGCGTTCACAGGCCCTAAGCACCAAATTTCACCCTCTTCCATGCATTCAGCTGCGCCGGTACAAGGAGGACATCTTGCCACTATTCATCATACACCCAGAGAGGCAAATAAAAATACCACAATGCAAACAACTCATGAATAATCAATACCAAACCGGTAAGTCTTTCAGATGAAAAGCCGCTGGTGGCACGTGGAATAGCTCACCTTAATTGCCCACGGAGCAGCAGCAGAGCTGCGCGACAAGGATGAAGCCAAAACGAACTGCCATGTCTAACGCAAGTCCTTTTCCATTATAGCTTCTTTCCGTTTCCACGCTAGTCACAGAAACTGTGAGCCCAAAATAAGTGTCTAAATTTAAAAGGGCAAGTTATACAAAGCCAAAAGCAATTGTTAGCATCACTGAGAGTATGGGACTCACTTAAAGCATCTACCAAAGACCCCAAAAATTACAGATCCAGAAAAGCAGCAAGATTAAATCAGGCAAAAACCATTCTGGCAAAAATGAGATGTGGAAAATGCGTGGAAACATCATCTTTATAAAAGGCATAGAAGAGGAAGAGGAAAAAGAAATGGCACTGAAAATGGGTTGGTGACCGATGAGGACCTCTAAAGGAATCCATTAAATCTGAACAGCCAGCAGAATTAATTGTAAAGTACGGCACTTTTTAAGCATGCTAGGGACAGAGAATTAGATAGCTGCTAGATTCACTATTGGGTACCACCAGTAAAACTGGAAGCGAGAACTGTGCTGCCGACAGGATGCTGGGGGTGGGATAAAACAGTTACCAAAGAGGACGAGAGAAACTCGGTCTACAGATTAACCATGTGCACCCCATCGTACAAAAGCAGGGTCTTTCCCAACAACCTCCTTATAACCTGCCTTAAAACCCCTTAACGACAGAGATTTCAGTATTGCCAAACATCTGCTAAAATAAAGCGTTTTAAAATCAACCGGTGAAACACAGGGAAATTTTGTGTAGTCGCAGTATTTTAAGAAAGGACGGAAGGTGAAAGGCAGGAGCAGCAGGCAGCCCGGGGTCAGCTCCGGCTAGAACAGCGGGACAGAAATTTCAGGTAAATACAAGAACTGGAGACTAAAAATACAATTCCAATCAGCCAGCTGAGTTTCCTGGAATTAGGTCTATTTAAAAGACTTATTTTTTCTTTGACAGCCGACAGAGCTGCGTAACACAGGCGACTGCCTCAACACAGCGTTTGCCCAAATTTCTCCAAAGCACGTAATATTTTGAGGATCAATCTCACACCGGGTGAAACGAACCCCACACACATTAGGTGCGCGCCAGCGCAGCCCCAAGCGTGGCTGTTGATGGGGTGAGACCAGGGAGGGAAGCCAGCATCCAAGCACGGTCCTCAGGGATTTTTGTTGCTGCTGTCTCATCTGTGATTCCTTCTGGGGGATTATATTAAATATAAACCTGTAACACACAAAAAAGCAGTAACTAATGGATGGTTGGTTGATGACACAGTTGCATGGAGAACCAAATCACCGCGGTGGAGGTAGCAGTCCAACAGAACATGTTTTCATGTGGCAAAGTGATACACGAGGCTGCAAAAGCGATCTCTGCCCGAGCCAGAAAAGAATTTGGGATGAGCGTGGGGCATCTCTTCTGCATACGCCATCAGAGCAAAGCCAGAGCAAAAGGAGGTGGTCCTTGAAGGCGCAATGGGAAACACATCCATCAGAAGTCGGAAAGCAAGCTCACACCAACACACGGCATTGCCAAGGTCACGGCTGCATCCAGTCTCGCACCCGGACGACACGGTCACACCAGCAAAGTCCCAAGGGTGGCCAGAAAAACCGCACATGATGGAGCAGGAGCCTTTCAGCATGAGGGTATAGCACCTCAAATACTTCAGCCTCCTGAGGAGCGGGTGAAGAGGTGACTGGATCACTGCGGGCATGGAGCCGGGAGTGACGAGTCACCTTTGCGACAAGGGCACAACAACATCCCCCCTCTGCAAGTCAAACTAGAGAAGTTCAACCTTGAAATGAGATAGCATCTCCCCGGAGTAAGAGCAATTAAATGTTGGCACAAGGTATGGGAGGAAGGTGGGGGGGGGGGCTCACCATTGCTTACAGCCATTAAAACAAAATTAACAGGCTGGTTTTTAACCCAGCCTTCTGTGTTTGCAGGAGGATGAGCTGCAAGCGCTTCCCTGCAGTTGCATTTCTGCAACACCTCCCACCTGGGGACGTGGAAAGTTTCAGAAGCATTATTTATGCCTCAAAAAAGGCCTGAGTGGTAGGAGAACAGCAGGGTCATGCTAAAAAAGGAAAGATCAAAGCAAAAGGACTAAAAACCAAGGTTTGCAAGCACTGGGTGAGATGCATCTCACTTAAATTTAGACCTCTCAAACTCCAAGTCAGAGATCCAAGTCAGAACCATCACACTGAAAGGCGTTTGCCTGCCCTGCGTCTGAGGTTTGCCGCAGGGCGAAACGAATCCCGTTCGGGAGGTGCCTGTCCCCTCCATTTGGTGTGGGAGCAGCTCAGACCAGACGCTTTTAGATGCCCAAGCGAGGGCAAACGAATCGCATCCACCAAAACAGCTTCAACCGCAAGTGAGCTGCCTCACGCCGCCTAGAAAATCGAGAGGTAATTTCAGCACGTAACGCCAATTCTGGCGATTTTGCCTTGCTGAGTTGCCCGGCACCCAGGAGGCAGAAGCAGGATGAGAAGCTACTCCAGCACCTGGAGGCAGGTCTTCGTGTCTCTCTTCTAGGTATAAAGAAGAGATAAACAGAGACCATTTGCATGAAGGACTCAACATGGAGAGCTTGAGGTTGACCAAGATGCTCGCAGTTCAGCATCCTTCTTTCTGGACATGGGTTATTTGATTGGGATTTCAGACCTTAGCGGTCCTCACGAGCAGGCTGGGCTCAGCTTGAGGAAGGAAAGGACTGTGGTGAGCCTGACTTTTCTCTGCTTTGGCTCCAAGACCAGGCAGAGGCTCACAGTGGTGGTTCTGCAAGCACAGGGGAATCGATGGTACATGGGTTATCACGTCCCTTTCCCCTTTTGCAGGGAGAGGGAATGCTGATGCTCATCTGCTGGGTGTGAGATTTATCCTCAAAATATTATGTGAAACTCCAGCCCCAGCTCCTACGATATCCTCGCTACGGTCCAGGTCTCCCTTTCCCTGCAATCCTTCATGCACACACCTCCACGGGGCTTCCTTGTCACCTTCAACCCGATGGACGTCTGTCCATCCAAAAGGAGGAAAGTGCACTGCAAATCTGAGTCTCAGTTGCGTCCCTCGATCATGTCCAATGTGGTGAAAAAGACGTCACCATCCCCAGGCCTCGTTCTGCAGGAGGCTGTGCTCCTGCTGCAGACCAGGAGAGGGAAAAGCACTCTCTGTTTCCTGAGAAGTTCCCAGCGCCAGGTAGGATTAGACGTGCCTAATTAACAGCAAGCAACGCAGAGCTGAATGCAGGGGCCAAAACCCCTTTCAGCAGTATCCAAGCATTGTGTCTCCAAAACCAAGCCAGCTGCTTCGTCAAGAGAAACCCTCAATACTCCACATCACCTTCTCCGGCCACGACATCCCCCAAGCATGCAGACATGAGACAGACTCGAGGAACAGGCAGCAGAAGTACCCAAACACCTCCAACACTCCAAAAAAGCTGAGCTCTGGATGCACACCAGACCCTGGGGGGACCCCTCTCCCCTAACCCGCCCCACGCCTTAGGGCTGGAGGCTCTGTCCCAGAGCCGCTGGGACATCAGGGTCGGGTTTTTCCCCCCCTTTCTGCTACTCACACTACACCAGCCCGGGATGAATCTTCCCAAGGCGCCGTTCCTCCCGGCGCGGCAGCCAAACACGCGCTCACCACACGTTGAGCACGTTCGATGCCATTAAAGCCTGGACCACCGCCACCTGCCATCTCCAGCGCACGCTCTCAGACCCGAGGGTCTGTTTCAGGCTAGGAGCAAATAAATAAGACTGAGAGCAAATGCAGCCTGCGGTGGAGGGTGGGAAGAGGGAGAGAAGGAGGTTTCCCCCTCCAGATACGGGGAAGGGGGACGGGGACGTGCCGGGCACACCGACACCAGCTCGGTTGTGCGTTAATTTAGCTGTGCGAGCCCGCAAGTCTGTCTGTATGTACACGTAAAGCACGGATACACACATAAAGCATGCGTACACACATAAAGCACGTATAAAACCGGAGAGAAGCAAATGCATATGTCTTCGCTCGTCCTCCCGGGCAGCAAACCGGCGCTGCGGGTGTCCTAGGGATTCGAAGCCCACCGCTCCAAGGAGGGGGTCTCCGGCAGGCCCGGCGGCGGCAGCGGGGCTGGGCCGGGCCGGGCTGAGCCCCGGGGAAGGGCGAGGCGACCCCGACACCGCGGGCGGTTCCAGGGACGGCTCCCCAGGCGGGTCCCGGCGGGCTCCCCGCTGCCGGCCCCGCGGTCCGGTCCCGCACGGGGCAGGAG